>VMDR010004555.1:0-58997 GCA_007922815.1 Macrotus californicus
AACACATTTGTCAATTTTGCCATTAGGAAGGTATAGTTGTCATGATGGGGGGTAGACGTATTTAATGTAATAGTCTGTTAGCTTGATTTACAACTATGAAATATTTAGACACATTATACAGGTCTCCATTTGCACTCTTGCCTTAGAACCCACAAACAGGAGGGCTATGGCCATGTTCCCAATTTGTTCAGGTTGCCAGGGTTACTTACCTTCAAGGGTGAGGTATAACTACATATATATGACCACCAAAGAAAAAAAACAACATATTTTTAAAGTTCAAGAAGAGATGTTAAACTTGGACCTTATGAAAATACGGGAAAAATTCAGCCAATCAGCTTGGTGATTTGGAACATCACACATATGAATTGGTGAGAGGGAGGCTGCTAGGTATCCACCATGGAGGTCAGCATCTTCTAGACTCCTCAGGCTGCCTCTGTGTTATGGGACACAAGGGCTATTTATTTTATAACTGTAAGTTCGTACCTTTTGATCACCTTCATGCATTTCTCCAAACCCCCACCCCACGCCTCTGGCAATCACCAATCTATTCGGTTTTGTTTATTTGTTTGTTCAGAGTCCACATGTAAGTGCAATCACATGGTATTTACCTTTCTCTGACCTGCATCATTTAGCATAATGCCCTCAAGAGCCATCATGTTGTCACAAATGGCAGGATTCTCTTCTTTTTTATGACTGAATAATATTCCATTGTATAGAGATTATCTATCTATCTTTGTAGACTTACATACATCACACTTTCTTTATCCACTTATTTATTGATGGACACTTAGGTAATTTCCATGTTCTTCTTCAGATAAATACCCAGAAGTGAAATTAATGGATCATATGGTAGTTCCACTTTTAATTTTTTGAGGATGCTCCATACTGTTTGCCACAGTAGATGTATCAATTTGCATTCCCATCCACAGTGTACCGGGGTCTCCTTTGCTCCACATCTTTACCAATGCTTGTTATTTCTCGTCTTATTGAGAACAGCCAATTCTCACTAGTGTGAGGAGATATCTCACTGAGGTTTTAATTTGTGTTTCTCTGATAATTAATGATGCTGAACACCTTTTCATGTACCTGTTGGCCATCTGTATATCTTTGGAAAATTGTCTATTCAGATCCTCTGCCATTTTTTAGTTGGATTGTCTGGGGTTTTGTTTGTTTGTTTGCTATTGAGTTGAATGAGCTCTTTATGTATTTTGAATATTAACCTCTTATCAAATATTTGATGTATATATATTTTCTCCCATACTGTAGGCTGCCTTTTTAGTTTGTTAATGGTTTCCTTTGCTGTGCAGGAGCTTTTTAGTTTGATATAGTCTCACGTGTTTATTTTTGCCTTTGTTGCCTTTGCTTTTGGTATCAAATTCAAAAACTCATCACCAAAACCAATGTCAAGATAGTTACTGCTTATGTTTTCTTCTAAGACTTGTATGATTTTAAGTCTTATGTTCAAGTCTTGAATACACTTTGAGTTAATGTTTTGTATATGGTTTAAGATAGTGGTCCAGCTTCATTGTTTTCCCTTGGCTATCCACTTTTCCCAATATAATTTATTGAAAAAAACTGTCCTTTTGCCATTGTACATTCTTGGCTCCTTTGTCATAAATTAATCGACTATACTAGTATATGTATGTGTTTATTTCTGGACTCTATTGTGTTCCATTGACCTACATGTCTGTTTTCATGCCAATACTATGCTGTTTCATTACTATAGCTTTGTAATATACCTTGACATCAGGTTGCATGAAGCTTCCATCTCTGTTCTTTCTCAAGACTGCTTTAGTTTCTTGGTGTCTTTTGTGGGGAAGTCATGTTCTTGACAAAATAATTTCCTCTTCTGTTTATCCAAGAGATATGGTTGTCTGTGACACATCTAGAATAAATATAACACAGCCTCTGATATGACTCTGTACTCCTGAAACCTCAGAGGAAAAGATAGGGGAACTTCTTTCCAGTTTTGCTTCTGGTAAGAATCAGCCTCCTCTGGCTAGAATCAGCCCCTATCGGATCAAGGCCTTTGAGAACTGGCGTCTCACCTACATGGCAGCTCAGTAACTTGGCATTCTGAACTTTTGACCACTTGTCTTTGTCACTAAATTTGAGATCTCAAAAAAGACTCTTGGATTCTCTATTCCTCCATTTTCCACCTTTATAATGCAGATAGCACCATCTGTTTTCTTTCATGATTCACAGAAAAAGGCTTGAGAATAAATCAAGTAGCACGTGCAAAAGAACCTCTCATCCAATACATTGTTGTTTGATCTGGTAAGAGATGGCCCCCAACGGTAGAGTAAGACATATGGATGGGTTTGGGAAAAAAGAAAAGAATAGTTTAATGTTTAAAGGAGATGAAGAGCAGTCTTCAACGAGACTACTGAAATGATGGAGTGAACAGGCCTCCCATGGCCATGAGTGGCCCTAGAAATAAATAAAATGGTGAAATGTATTGTTTTTTGTTTTTTTTTTATCCATTTAGATGCCCTTACTTTTCTCCTGTATGGTCCAGGGATCTGTATTCCCAATCATTCTTCCCTAAATTCACTCTGTACCCATATTTTGAAGACCTTTGCTAGGAAAATGGTGTAATTTATACACTAATTCAGGGATGATTGCTGTGCAGTAAATGTACTTGCCCCTTTAAAGTTACCTTCCAATGGCAGAGTGACTTAACTCAAAGTCGTGACCAATACTAGGGAGTTGAGCTATGGAGGATGACTTTGAGGGATGACTTTGGCCATCCCTACACACATAATGCATAAGATCACTGAAGGACCATCTTTCCCTAGAAATGCAGTCTGGAGAGAAAGATAGCTACAAAGGTCTGGCAGAACTTTATACTTTCAAAGCAAAAGTGTGCACCTTCCTTCAGTCAACCTCAGAACAATCAAGGTAAGTATGTATTATTCTTTAGCATTCCTACTTGACAGATGAGGAGATGGAAGCTTAGAGATGAAGTAGTATCCCCAAGACATATCCGCCAGTACCTAGTGAAACCTGAATGTGAACACAAGTCTGCCACACCCAAAGACACTAACCGCTGTTCATAACACCTCTTAAAAAAGAAAGAGCCCTGAGAAACCAGACCTGTATATACAAGCACCCTTCGACAACTTCTTCTCAGTAAAATTCTTAAGGACTGCAGAGCTGCTCTCAAGGTCTAACCTCTATGATACTGCCCTTCTGTTTTGCGTTTACCATTTGGATTTATGAGCCAAAGCCAGAGGAGGAAAGTTCATCTCAATGGTAACTTTTTCACTCAATGCCTCTCATAGTTCACCCTTGCTCAATGGGCCTGTCTTTGTGGAAAGACCATAACAGGAGATGGAGAGGATGTGGAAGGGGGAAAAACAGAGAAATGGCAGCTCGGAGCAACAAGAAAACACCAAATGCAATTCTTCACCTCCAAAGCCTTTGGACAGCTCCCTCTTTTGGCAAAGCAAGACCTAAAACATAGACTTATCTCTTCTGGGAGCCCATTCTTGGTAACAGTTTCAAGGTGCTCTGTGGGGCCTTTGAACTCGGCAATGTCTTCAGCCCCCCTTGGCCCCCTCAGCCCTCCTCCTCCCATCTGTATGTATGAGAGACAGAGACTTGTTCTCATCCCATTCAACAGACAGGCAACTTGAATCTCAGAGTTGTTAAGTGCCTTGCCTAAGATCACACAGCTAGTAACTAGAAAACTGAAGATTAAACCCAGATTTTCTGACTGCCAGACCAAGATTCTTTCCAATCACCCCTGCAGCTTCTTAAAAGCCATATGGCTCTGCATTCCACTCCTATATATTTACCCAACAGAAAAGAAAATATATATTACCCATACAAAGACTTGTACACAAATGTTATAGCAGCTTTGTTATATGCCAAAACTGGAAATTTTCCAAACATCCATCAAGAGGTAACTGAATAAACAACTGTATATACATACAATGTAATACTTCTCAGCCATAAAGAGCAAGAACTGTTGAACACACAACATGGGTGAATCTCAAAATAATCATGCCGTGTGGAAACAGTCAGACAAAAACAGCCCATGGTGCACGATTCCACTTATACAAAACTGTAGAAAATGCAAACTAATCTGTAGTGACAGGAAGCAGATCAGTGGTTGCTTGGGGATGGCAGAGGGGAACAGAGGGACAGGAACAAAGGATTACAAAGGAACACAAGAAAACTGAGGGGTGGGTATGTTCACTGTCTTCATTGTGGTAATGGCTTCACAGGAGTGTGCACTTATCAAAAATTATCAAATTGTACACTTTAAATATGTAGTTTATTGTATGTCAGACATACCCCAATAGTGTTGTTTTTTAAAATCATATGGCTTGGTTTGGACTAGAACATGACAGTTCAACCCTCCTGCACCCCACCTAACCCCTAAAGATGTTCTCCTTCCGCAGGCTTTGGTCTGCAGCAAGGTCGTTGCTGATGGGCTGGTAGAAAGGGACCTGACCAGTATTGATGAATATTATAATCACAGTATTAGTCTTTTCCCCCTCTCTATGAATACAAAGTTAGGGTGACTGTGGCTTCCCTCCAGGCAGAGGATTTTCTTTTTATTCCTGCCTGGGGATCACTTAGTAAAACAAACAGAAGCACTTATCATTATTTTTCCTATTAAATAAGCCTAGTAAACATTTGGACTAGCCTTGCAGATTTAAGACAGATGTTTCCATTGTAGAGGGATGAAAAATGCAGAGAAAAGAGAGAACCAAAAAGAAAGCAAGAGAGAGAAGAGAGAGGAAACCGGGTGCCAGGAAGGCAGACAGAGGTCTGAAGCCCAACTGCGAATCAGCAAGCAGACTGCGGGGGTGCAGTTCAGCCGCCAAATCTCCACATGGTCCCGCTGCCCTGGGATTCAAGATGTTTGGGGACTTTTATGCTTGCAGACTTGAGAAACTGCAGATAACTCTCTTTGCCCAAGGTGGGAAGGGGGCACTGACCCTTTTCCCTAAGAGTCCTGGAGAATTTTCCCATCCTCACCCATGAAAGTAAACTGAATTACAGATGGACTGCCCCACATTCTTTGGCAGCTCGGGGACAAATATGCAATTTGAGACCTGAAGACAAGACACTTGAATTGGGTTGTCAAGAAGCAGGCATGATCTCAAGGTTGGGGGAAAGCTTTCTGCCTTGTATCTGACTGAAGGAAGAAGTGCTTTAAAAGTGGTGGATTCCCTCTGAAAGGGTGCCAAGACTCTGTCCTGGGACCATCTCCACTTGAGGAGGGACTGGAGCTCAAAAGACAATGGGAGTCCCTGGCCAGGAGCTATTTTTTTACTGCTAAGGGCTTGCCTGGAAAAGCCCTCTGTCATTGAAGGCCTGATGCAGAGGGAAACTTCCTGCCCATCAGCGATACCTCAAACAGCAGGGAAGGGGCTCTGAGAACACAGGGCACCATGAACTTGGGGGTGCCAATGTTGCCAGCATCACTGATATCAAAGTGGTCTCTTAGGAGAATCAGATTGCTTACTAAAATGTATGCACCTACTACATCAGAGTCTCTATAGGCACAGACAGAGCATGTGCATTTGACAAGCTGCCCCAGATAATTCACACCCATGCCAGCACTCAGGAACCCCTGCTCTTCCAGCTTAGAAGGGTGGGAACCTGGTCCTCTCATGAGCAGTTCACATGCTCCCTCAATGAGCTTCCTCAGTTCACAGGGAGGAGAGGGAAGCCCCCCACAAATAAGCAAGACCTTTCCTGCAGTGAACAATTCTCACAAAATGTTCCTCCTGCACCCTATGCTACACACTACATATCACAGGTAGAAAGGAGGAGAAACCTTCCCTTTCAATTATTAGCCATTCTGTGGGAAGGCACACAGGAAGGCCAGCAGGAAAGGGGCCATGCACAGAGTGCTCTGCTGTGAGTCAAGCACCACTCAGGGCCTGGTCCTCTCATCGAATATCGTCCTAATTCATTGTCATCACAGCTGTGGGCTGCGGGCCATTACCCCTGTTTTATGGGAGAGTCTAACACTCTTGCTGCCTGTTCATTTCTCTTGACCAAGCAAGTCTTGCTTCTCCATATAGAAAGTGTTGCATCACAGGGCTCTGGTGTCCTGAAAGATGTCAGAATGTCTCTAAGGAAGGTGCCTGGAGAATTTGTTAGGATCCAGAGAGCATAATCCTGTTCCTTCCCCTAACCCTTACTCCTCAGGAATCATCCCACCTTTCCCAGTTCCAAACACCTGGCTTGGGTTCCACCACCCTGCTGGCAAGCCTCTCTCCCTTCCTCCAATACTTTGGGCTAAAAGGTCCTCCCCCAAAAGACAGGCTGCAGCCCACACACAGCCCAGATTGCTGGGGTGAAGAAGAGACCCTGGGAACAAAGAAAGTCACACCTGTACCTGAGTCACTGCAACACAGAACGTGGCAGGACAAACACAGCCTGTCCGGTCACGTCTACCCAGGCTCCGAGGCTGGTGTTTCCAGAATGTGTGTCATGCTGCTTTCAGCCAGGGAGGCCTAGTTGTCTTGGCTGCATGTCTCAACGTGAGCCCCAGAGGGATGCCTGCTCCTTGCCAGACAGCAAACATAGTCAAATGTTTTCATAACTCAGAAACAGCTGGGGCTGGGCATGAGGACCTGGTGACCAAAGATGGCTATGGTTCACCTGAGGAGCTGGGAGCCAGGCCAGAAAGCTCCAACCTGCTTTAAGAGAAACATAAACTGGAGGCACGGATATTCCTCTGCCCCTTCTTCTCACAATGTCTTCCTCTCCAAAACGGGACTTAATTGTCTTCGTGTGGGTTCCCTCAGAGCAGACCCTGAGAGAAGGATTTCAGCTCAGGTACTTTATTTGGGAGGGGACTGCAGAAGCACAGTGAGGGAGGGAAGGAAAGGTGACAAGGAGGAAAGGTGACGAGAGGACAATGAGGCTCTCTCTCCTGGGAAACTTTCTTAGGACCCATGTCTAAGGGACCTCAGGATTGTCCTACCAAAGGCTGGAGAGCTGGGGTACAAATCCACTCCCTCTTGCCCCTTATTAGTTCAAAACTGCTCCTGGGCTAGTTAAATCCCTGCACTTCTGACATGTGGGGAGGACAAGCTGCCACACAGGAGAAAAATCCCTCAGCAGAGAGTCTGAGAAACATGAGAGCTTGAGCTAGGAAGCTCTCATTGGGCCAAGAATGTCCACTGCACCTCTAGGTGACCTCAGAGTTGGGGTCAGGGAGATGATTGGGGTACCAATAGCATCTGCTATACTAATCTTCCTGGAAGGTGGATTAAATGAGACAATGTATAAAATCCTTGCTACTGTGGCACATAAGCACATGTGCAGCGAAAGGCATTTATTGTTGTTGTTGTTGTTGTTGTTATTATTATTATTATTATATCATCATCATCATTATTATTAGCTGTGTGGGATTCACATTACACTTCATAGGATCTCTTTACCAGATTGGTAACACAAATACTTTCCCCCTGCCTAGACTGAAACTGAACATTCTCAGGACCAACGCCTGGTCAGGCCCAGGTGTGGGTGAACAGGAGGGTCACTGGGCATACGGCCCTACAGGACTAGCCCAGAGGGTGGTCAGCCCAGCACAGCACACTCTCCTCATGGAGCCTGCTGTCTGGCTGAGCATTCACCCTGCCCGCTTTGCGAGGTCATCCTAACCTGGACAGGAGCCTTTACTAAATTCTCTTGTGATTCTCTGGCACTCACATCCTCAAACGTCCATAGCATTCTCAATTTATCTTTGGCTGTTCAAGTTTCATGGCAAGAACACTCTGGCCAAACAACGCAGAAATCCAGCCAAGCAGATGCCTTAAGGATTCACACGGAACTCATGGTCACTAAACACACACTGAACCCATGGCTGAATAGTAGACAATGACTGTGGTTACCCAAAGGACCTTCATTTCGGAAGAACAGAACCCAAAATAGGCATTAGTCCACAGGCAGCCAATTATCCCACTTTATAGATGAAAAAATTGACACCAATAAAAGTGATTTATCCCAGATCATTTAGATGGTCCTAATTTTGTTAATTCATTTATTCAGTAGACAGCAATTGAGTATATTTCAGGGGCTTTTCCAGGTGCTAGAACACAGAAGTGAACAAGACAGACAAGTTGCCCCACTGTTATGGGGCCCACATTCTCCTGGGGAAGACAGACAGTAAACAAAAAAATAAAGAGTACTTTTCGGATAATGATTTATGCTATGAAGAAACTGAAACAGGCTAAGGAGATAGAAAGTGATGGCATGACAAGGGCGCTATTTCAGACAGAGATGTCAGGAAAAACTCGTTTAGACTGTGATGTGTGATTAGAAAGAGTCATGCCAAGATCTGGTAGAAGAGCGCTAGTAATGAGCAAACAGCAGGTGTGAGGGCCCGGAGGCAGGAAGGCCCTGGCATGCCAGAGTAGGGCACAGGACCAGTGCCCACAGCATCGTGGGGTGGGGGCTGAGCTCTGTGATGTCAGAAATGGCAGAGTCCACTTAAGAAGAAGGCGGGACAGAAGGGTTCCCAAGCCGGGAGGCCAGTTCATCTTGTGGTGCACATATGAAGGAATCCTCATATAATTGCTTTTAATTATCTGTAAATAGGAAGTGAGATTCTCAACACAAAGGAGGGAGAAGGGTCAGCATTTTGAAGTGAGACAGGGTTGGAAATAATATTTTGAAGAGAAGACAGGTAAATTCAAAGGTAAGACTGTGGTACTGAGAATTATCATCATAAATGTTTAATTTCTGCAATCACATTTAGCTACTTGGGTGTGGGTCTAGGGGAGGCAGAGAGCTGGGGTTCTGACCGGAGAATTCAATGGAGAGGAAGTAGGTAGGAGGGCTCAGCACACACTGGATATGTGCTTGTATCAATTACCACGAATCTAAGCTGAGGAAGGCAACAGCAAAACAAGCAGTAGAATCCAGGGACTGATGGTTCCTTTGGGATCAAAGAATGTTGAAGAGGGGTTGCTAAAAACTCAAGATACAGTGTTCAGAAAGGTAAGGCTTGAAATCAAGCTTTTAGATAAAGGAACAGTTATAGGTATTGATGGGGACAAGGGTATAACCAAGGAAATAGGTGGCACCTGTTAAAAGGTAAACATGTCCTGGCCGATGTGGCTTAGTTGGTTGGGTGTCATCCCACAAACCAAAAGGTCATGGGTTTGATTATGGGTCAGGGCACATGCCTGGGTTGTGGGTTCAGTCCCCCGTCGGGTTGCCAATGAAAGGTAACCAGTCAATGTTTCTCTCTCACATCAACGTTTCTCTCCATCTCTTTCTCCCTTGCGTCCCTTCTCTCTAAAAGCCATGAAAAAATGTCATGAGGTGAGGATTAAAAAAAAAAAAAGTAGGCAGCAGTGGCCAGGCCAGTGAATGGTAGAGCAGGGGTGTCAAACTCATTTTCACCGGGGGCCACATCAGCCTCTCAGTTGCCTTAAAAAGGCCGAATGTAACTTTAGGACTGTATAAATTTAACTACCCCTTAACTAGGTGCAAGGAGCTCGGTGCTGCCACTGGGTAGAAACAAGGTGCCGGACGGATAAAACAAGGTGGAGGGCCAGATTTGACCAGCAGGCCTTGTGTTACTGTGGAAGCATAAGACATATGCCCTGGCCGGTGTGGCTCAGTGGATTGAGCACCAGCCTACAAACAAAAGGGTCACTGGTTCAATTCCTACTCATGGCACATGCATGGATTGTAGGCCAGGTCCCCAGTGGTGGGCGCACAAGAGGCAACCACACATTGATGTTTCTCTCCCTCCCTTCCACTCTCTCCAAAAATAAATAAATAAAATCTTCTTAAAAAAAGACATCACTTCTGCTCCACATGAATATAAAATGCTTTTGGTAAGAGAGATCCATGAGCAGATAACAATAGCCAATAATGCCGCATTAAGTGACATGAATATCAACTTCATCTAAGGATTAGAGTTCAGCAATAGCTTTCATAAATATGCTCTCTGTGGTAAGTGTAACATTACATCTGCTTGTATATTCTCCTTATTTTATTAAATGAGAACACTGAGGCTCAAAAAGAAACAAAGTCACTTACCCAAAGCCCCAAAGTTAAAGTGACGCAAAACCAAAACCACTGCTCCGTCTGCTGGTCCCTGGTCCATCTCTCTTTCAACTGAGCCACGGAGTCTGACACAGTATCATTAGGTCAGACTGCTTGGGTTCAAACCAGTTCCCCACGTACTAGCTAAATGCCCTTGAATGAATTATCTTCACCATGCCTCAGATTTGTCCCCTCTAAAGGGGAGATAATAGACTGCCTGTCTCAAAGGGCGATGTGAGAAATCAATAAAATAAAGCCTGAAAAAGTACTTAAAACCTTGCTCAGTACATAGTAAGTGCTCAATAACTGTCAGATGTCACTACAATAAAGTGAAAAGGTTTCTGACACCTGTGACAAGCACTGCTATTTCCCCACTCTCAGATGCTCTCGTGGAAAACAGGAAGCAGTGCCGCATGCCCTCCCACCCCTGTTCTACCTCTGATACAGGCTTCATGGACCAATGGGGACTTGAGCAGGTGTTGAAGGGCAACCAGAGATTCTCAGGCTTAGACTTGCGGCGGGGTGCAAAGGGCACTTGTCATATGGGTAACAGAAACCTGGAAGGGGAGATTGATGATATTCTTGATACAGTGAGGAAACCAAGCATCCAAGCAAGGATGGGCCTTGAAAGACCACAGGATTGGGGAGAGCAAAGTTATTGGTCCAGAGATAGGGACTTTTTCATTTCTTTCTTCTTTGAGATGCTTCCACAGAAGACAGAAAGTAATACCACTTGCCCTCCCTACTCCCTGTTCTTCTTCTTTTTCAGTGCCCTCTATAGAGTCTCGTTCTACATAAACACTGATCCCCAAAGAATCCATCTAAATGGTCTGCATCAGAACTTACAGAAGCACTAAGCAGGAGCTCCTCATCTCAACCTGAAGTGACATCCATAGTAATGCCCCATGTATTCTGCCCCATCCCAAGACTGGGAGATGAGGGAAAATGGTGTGTGAAAATAATGTAGGATTTAACTTCCATGAGAATAAGAAGATTCTGAGTGATAGCAGACACTCTGTACTTAACTGACCCTATTATGAGCAGCTATGAAGAATTTTCAGGATAATGAGCTATATCATCTTCCATATAACAAGCTGTGGGTGGATCACTCAGACATTGTAGTCTGAAAATAGCCCCACAGACATCAGTGGCCCCCACAATAAAAAAATCACACTAAATATGGGGCTACTTCTAAATATGGAGCTCTACCCTCAGGGCTCTCGGATTTCATGAAGGCACAGCCAGGGTGGGGCTTGTCCCCCGAGCCGTGCACTCCCCGGCTTGCCCACCTGGAGTTGTTGAGCTCCAACACTTGGCATGTAGGCAAAATTTGTCTTCAACAACTCCATCCTTTTTGGTCATCTCTACACCTCCAGAAAGGAACCCACCCAAACAACACCCTCCCCAGAACTGAGCCCAAGATAGCCATCCCCAATATAACAGTTATTTATTCATGGAAAACCATTTATGGAACATCTTTTATGTGTTCAGCATTGAACAAGACAAATATAGTTCCTGCTCCCCCAAAGCTAGCATGGAAGACATGTTAAATGCACAATCCTGATGAAATACAAGTGCTGTGGTCAGGACAGTACAGGTTGCGTGAGTAGTGCCCAGGGTACCCAGGAGACAGGGACCTAATCTTCCCCATTGCGGGGTCAGGAACAGTTCAGGGAGCATCCGTGTTCAAATACCCAGTGCTTATTGTTGATATTCGGTACACGCTCACATGCACGTGCACGCACACACACTCAGAAGCAAATATATCATCCCTGAAAATCATGAGCTCCATATTTCAGGGTCTCGCGTAGATCCCTAACAAGACAACTTTCTGGGCAGCTAAGTGAACAGGAAGCACCGCAGTGGAGTCCTTCCTCCACATCTGCCAGTAATCAGCTGTGCAAACTTGTAAATAATACTCAGTCTCTCTGAGTCTTACTCTCCTCTCCTACAAATAAAGGAATTCAGAATGATGACCCCTGGTACAGCTAACGGTCTATAAATCCACAATAATTGAGTGCTTGGGACAGACCATTAGTAGCGCACACGCACGCGCGCGCAGACACACACACACACACACAGAGCC
Organism: Macrotus californicus; assembly: GCA_007922815.1. Lineage (NCBI taxonomy): Eukaryota > Metazoa > Chordata > Mammalia > Chiroptera > Phyllostomidae > Macrotus > Macrotus californicus. Next base: position 12,122 of record VMDR010004555.1, read on the forward strand.
CTACTCAGCCTTTCTTAAGCCTCAAAGCTCCTTCCCACTAGCCCTCTGTGGACAGAGTTCTCACTTTTATGAGTAACTAGTTCATTATTCACTCAGCAGAGTGTCATGAGGCACCTACTTTATAATAGGAGGTTCTGTGGGAAATAAAAAACAGCATGAGCCACGGGCCCTGTCTTCGAGTTGCTTACACTCAGTTGAAGGAAGACAGTTTAGCTGAGTTAACACTGCATGTACAAAAAAGCTACAGAGTGTCGACCACAAATCCATGCTGCTGTGGCATTACAGACAGGTGTGACCATTCTCTGCCTGCCTGATGCCTCTACACCCTATTGACTAGATCGACTTTCGAAGACAGCACTTTCATTTTTAAGGTGCCCAAAGAATCCTTGTCCCCAGGTGGAAAAGAAAACATACTCCTAGCCAGGGTTTCTCAACTTCAGCACTACTAATATTTTGAACCAGGTAATTGTTGTGGCAGCCATCCTGTGCATTGTAGGATGTTTAGCAGTCCTGGCCTCCACCCACTAGGTGTCAGTAGAACCCCCCCAACCAAATATGTCTCTAGACACTGCCAAATGTCCCGAGGACAAACTCACCTCCAGTTGCCCTAGCCCAACACACACACACAAAGAAAAGTTTCCAAAAACCCAAAGAGAACGAACCGTTTCAGATACAGGAATTGAAAATTTCCAACACATTGAGGAAACACATTGCTTTTTGAAAAGTTCCTCCCCAAACTCTACCCTCAAGCTGCCTACCTTTCCTTTGCAGCAAAAATATTTGAACTACAGAATTATAATGTGAATTCAGAATGGAGTTGAAGGCAGGTTAAAAAAAGAGTACTATATAAAATCAAATGTAAAAGTTTTTTTCAACCAGAAAATAACTTTGTCACCATAACTTCGAAAAGTGACCCATTCGGCCTGCACAATGACTGAGAACAGTGTCGGCCAGACCAGAAAGACATCAGTGACCACCCAAGTCAATCCAGCCCATCACCCCGATCTACCAGGCAATGCTCATCAGATGAGACATCATTAGGGGACAGGAGGGAGATAGGAGCACAAATGTTGTCCCTTAATAAGCATTTTCACCAACGCCTTCAAAAGAAAGTTTGAGGAATAGGGCTTCAGAAAGTAAGCCATCATAACAACTAACACTGCAGCAAAGCAAAGACGGGTTTCCTTTTGGAAGACTTAAAACACTGCCCTCTTGCTACAAGCATTCCCTTTTACTTTCACTTTTTTTCCCTTCCTATCTTTTAAATATATTATCTGAAACAATTATTTACAAGTAACACATAGGTAACTTAAAAAGCACAATATGATACTTGTGAATGCCCATCCAATTAAAAAAAATGGAACATTATAATTAACCTGCACCTGTTTGCATTACGCTCTCCTCTCCCTTTTCACCTGCCTCCCCACCTCCAGACAGAAGCACAGCCCTGATTTTTACCGCTTTTTAAAAATGTGGTTTTACTACAAATACGTGTAAGCGTAAGCTTGTTGCACTTGCTTGTGAGCACCAAAAAGTGCTATCATACTATGTGTGGTTTTCTGAAACTTGCTATTTTTATTCAGTATTATTTTGCAAGATTTATCCATGTTGTAACATATATGGTATTCTATTGTATAACAGAAAGTATTTATTCATTTTCTTAGTAATGGGCATTCAAATAACTTTCATATTTTTGCTTGGCTGAGAAGGGCAACTATGAAAATTTGAGTATTATATTGAAAATTTGATTATGAAGATTTGAAGAGTTTTCCTAGAAATGGGCTTGCTGGATCACCAGATAGGCAAATATTCACCTTAGGAGATAGGGCCAAACTACTTCCCAAAGTGCTTGTACCACCAGCAACATATAGGAGATTAGGCCATATTCTCTCAAACTTGATCTTGTTTGATTTCTTAAATTTTTCTAATTTCTAATTAAAGTTCATTCACATTTAATCCTTCTCCCAAATTTCTCCCCAATTTCTGAACTTCAATACTATGAAAGAGATATGGCCTTCAATCTTTTCTTCCATTTGAAATGAATTCAAATGAATAACAATTCACAGAGTATCTACCACATCTCAGTGCTATGCTTCTTGTTTTAAGAAGTAAAATAGAGTCCCTGTTCCTCGGACTAAAAAAAAAAAAGGCACCTTTGTGCAAATCAAAACAACTAGAGAATGATACCAAATACAGATTCTAAGAAAAAAAAAAACTAAAATAATTTCAAGAAGATGCAAACCAAACAATAAAACCAGTTTTCACCTATCAAATTATTACTAATTTTTTTAAATGACAATGTGGAAAGTGTGAAGACAAATGCATTCTTCATACATAACAACTGAGAGTATAAACTGGGAGAATCATTCTGTTGGACAATTTGACAAAATTGTTCAAAAGCATTCAACCATTCTACTTGTAGAAACTTATTCTACATAAATAATTAAAGAAGTACACGGAGATTTAGACACAGTGATACGTGGCACCGTAACTATGAATCACAGACAAAAACTGGGGAAATTGGTTAAGTGATTTTTGTTGTAGCCAAACACTAGAACATTGTGGCCAATAAGATTGACACTAGAAGAATATTTATTGACATGAAAAGATATCCAAAGTATGTTCTTACGTTAAAAAAAAAAGGTTTACAAATATGACTTCAAGTTTGCAAAAGAAAAAAATGTGCAAGTTGTACATATTCATACAAACTTAAACAAATATAATCAGAGGCTACAAAGCTTGATACTTTGTGCATCCAAGGGTGAACTGGAAAGAGTATAAGTACAGTGAGAGTCAGGGCTTTTAGGAACGGCTATATGAAGGAATGGGACCTTGAGGGAATAGCTTTTCAAGGGTGAACAAAGCACCATGGGGGTTTTATTTCGCAGGAAAGAGTACCAAATAACATGAGGGTCTTCAACTGACTGAATCCCACCTTCCCATCTATTTCAGCATCTCTAGGAGAGCAGGGATCTCGCCTACAAAACGGGTGTTCACCTCTTTAACAGTTTATGTGAGAGGCGCCTAGGCTACATGCTCTCTGGCTCAAATGCTCCACCGATTCTTCCTATCTGTTTTACTGCACTGCCGACTGAACATCTGGACTAAGTCAGCTGGTCAACAACCAGCCTGCATCTTTTAGTACACGGGCTGCCTGTCTGACTGAATGATTCACATCACCCCATTTTATAATGGGGCCCAAAAATGCGCCGAGTGCCATTGACTTTGAGTGTCTTTGTGTTTCATAAAGTAGACTTGGTGTGAATTTGTGTTCTCTAGACCTGGCTATAAATGAAGTACCTTTTGTCCTTAGCAACATAAATATCATAACCCAAATGTATTTTAGTTTCACATCCAAAACTTCTGTTCAATACATTATCTAATAGAAAATAAAACTCAGATTGATGAGTTTGCTGAGGTGGGGGTGAGGGGGATATCGGAGGGAGGAAAGGGGATAGTCCAATTAATAGCCTTATACTTCCTTCAGAAAGTAATACCAAATAGTCCCTAAGGTATATTTTAGGACAACAAAAGTGTGAGGCAGGGATATTACATATTACTCAAACCATACATCTCAGTCAAATGAATTTCTTCCTCAGAAAAATGTATATAGCCTTTTGCCCCAACTAGTGTGGCTAAGTGGGTTGGGCATTGTCCCACAAACTGAAAAGTCACAGGTTCAATTCCTGGTCAGGGCACAGGCCTGGGTTTTGGGCCAGGTCCCTGGTTGGGGGTATGTGAGACCCAACCGATAGATGTTTCTCTTTCTCCCTCCCTCTCTCTAAAAATAAATCAATAAAATCTTTTTTTAAAATGTATACAGCCCCTGGCTGGCATAGTTCAGTGGATAGAGTGCGGGCTGCAAACCAAATGGTCGCTGGTTCAATTCCCAGTCAGGGCACACGCCTGGGTTGCAGGCCAGGTCCCCAGGGGGGACCATGTGAGAGGCAACCACACAGTGATGTTTCTCTCTCTCTCTTTCTCTCTCCCTTCACCTCTCCAAAACTAAATAAATAAAATACTTTAATAAAAATAAATAAATAAAATAAAAATGTATACAGCCTTTCAATTTTTGGAAACTAAATTAATATAGATATTTTAACATTGATTTCTCCAGAAAGAAACCTTCCTCAAGGAGCATACACTCTTGATATTCTACTCTTTTTTTTCTGTTTTTTTATTGAGGTATAATTAACATATTATATTAGTTTCAGGTATACAATATAATGATTCAATATTTGTACATATTACTAAATGATCATCACACTAAGTCTAGTCAAATAGCCATTACCTCATTTTTTTTCCTATTGAACACCAATTCAAAAGAACCTACGCACCCCAATGTTCATAGCAGCACAATTTACAATAGCCAAGTGCTGGAAGCAACCTAAGTGCCCATCAGTCAATGAGTAGATCAAAAAACTGTGGTACATTTACACAATGGAATACTACGCAGCACAAAGAAAGAAGGAGCTCCTACCCTTTGTGACACCATGGATGGATCTGGAGAGACTCTACTCTTTAAAAGAAATGCATTAAAAAGAAAGAGAGAAAAGGTGACAGATTAATAGACAGATGCTTCTTAGAATTTTCTTCAGCAGGATATGTATAAGTTTCCACTTCTAAAGCAGAGCCTAAGGGAGTTGCCTCCTCCCTCCCCCCACCCCCTCCCCCCACACTGACCAGTCAGTGAAGCCAAGATTCCTGTTTTCAGTGACCATGGCATCCAAATGAGCAAGAGAGGGTCACCTCTGCCCCTGACATTAAATGAGTATTCTGTGAACACTGACTCCAACATTCCTCCAGTAAAGACATTTGGGATCAGCATCATTTCTCAAAAAACTATACCACCTGCAAACCACTCCACAAGGGAAGTAGCTGCTCAGTGCTACTCAGGGGTGGGGCTCTCTGGCGTGGCAGGAAAATCTCTGCAGCCACTGAGAATACAGAGAGAACACGGCTTTGCCATAGCATGGTTTCTAATAGGTTCTACTCTGCAAAGGAAAATAACTGGTTTTACCTATCTATAAGTGACATTCAAATTGACCATTGAAGTCTCACTGGATAATAACAAGGACACTGCAAGAGTCTCTATGAACATACCAGACTTCAAATTAAAGGGCGAGTTTATTGTTGTTGAGGAAAGCATGGATCTCTTTGCATTAGGACTTGGTGAACAATAAATAAATTTCCAGGAGAGGTCTCCTAGGCTGATGTGCATTCAAGGTATTATCTTTGCTCTGACTGTATGCGCTTCTGGGTGAAAAAATTCTAATTGCACTCCCATTCAAAAATCAACCGTGGGAATAAGGAATCATGCTCATTTTATGCACAGCTGCCCGAAGGCCTTATCCTTAAAACAAATTACAGCGCCTCCTATGCGACACACACTCTGAAGCCAATTCTAACCCTACAGCAAAACTCCAAAATTAAACTTTAATCTGTGATCTAAACAATTGGGTGTTTGCAATCAATCTTGGTATTTTTATAAAACGCCAAGGTAATTGTTAGAGCAGCGGAGGACAGAGTTGTCCAGTAGCACGTGTCTGGTAGATCCAAATGAGGCTCACGGCACAGGATCTGGGGGAGGAGACCATTTGGCTGTTCCTGTCGCGAAGTTAGGTCTCTGTCAGAGCCAGAGATGAAGGGAGAAGGGGAAAGAGAGAAAAGGGAGGGAAGGAAGGCAGAAATGAGAGGAAGAGAAGAAGCGAGGGAGAAAGGAGGGAAGGAAGGACAGAGGAAAGGAAGAAAGAAATCTTAGACTCTATCATATTTACTTCCTCCTGTCAAAGACCCAGGCAGGCTGCCACTCCATTAAAGCAATCACTTTGGCCCTATTAGCCATATTAGAAATTAAATTTAGTCTCTTGAAACTGTACACTCAGAAGCCAGTGGGGTGAAAGCAAATTTGACATGATATCTCCAAAAGCAAAAGGGGCCAGGGGATGATACATTCCAGGGTAGGGAGAAGCCCACCTGGGAAACATGCCCAGAGAAGGGAGTTCAAAGAGCTTCCAGCGGAAGGTCTGTCTTTCCCCAACTGGCTGCAGAGCCTCTGTGTCCTACAGCAACCTGCTCAGACGCTCTGATAAGTCAGACAGAATTCATGGGAGATTACCACACAGCTCCTGCCAAGCTGTGCTGCAGCGCGGGTAATAGATATGCTCCAGCACTAAATCCTAAAAGGCCCTGCTACATCTGTCAAGCATGCCCTGGAAAAGCACCCTCAGTTCAGATGTTATCACTGCTCTGCCTGCATCAGAAGATTTAGTGTCCACCCTGGAGGTTGCTTTTGCTGCACAGTTTTCAGGGGCAAAACAACAAGGGAGAAAGATGAGAGGAAAAAGGCAAATTATTCTTGCTTAAAGCAAAAGAAATAAAGTGATGTGCTTGCAGACTAGTTCAGCTCCTCGCCCTGCATTCAGAAGGTCCCAAATCCCACATTAAGGAGGTACTGATGTTCTAAGCTGATTAGTTAGGACGGTTAGAGTCCCTGGACTGTGACATCATGTAGATGATCTTCTGTAGAGCGACTCTTTCCCAAGGAAAGCTAAACAACAAACCCAGCAGGGATCCATAGGCAAGAGATAGAAGATGCAAGCTTTTGATAATTAACTTTAAAACAGGTTCGAGAAAAAGCTGTTCTGATATAAAATGAACTTTTCAGAGCATTTGCTTAGGAAAAGGAAAAAAATTAAACCCCTCCAAGCAGTTGTACATCCCACTAACCATGTTTCCAGATGCAATTTCTGTTTGTTCAAAATGTATTTTAAGCATGACTTTGGACATTTTGTTCATTATGAGCAAAGAAGACTGTTAACATTTATATGTATTTTTAAAGTGTACAGAAAAAAAGAAATATATATATATATATATATATATATATTCTCAGTGTTTTAAGCATAGAAACTCCACATATTAACTGCCTGTTTTCTCACTAGAGCCTATAATACATCCAAGAGAAAGGCAGGGGAGTCTTAACCTGACCTGCCATCTTGGTTTTCATAAGCCAGGTTGAATGCCCAGGGCTCAGGGTAGTAGGAAGGTCTATGGACCTTGAAGAGGTATGGATGGTGGAAGAATCTACCCTCTTATGGAAGTAGACACAGGATTAGGGGCCAAGTTGACCTATAAGAGGATATCAGATAGATATTTGGACTTTGAATCAAGAAACAGAAGCCAAGAGCCCACATCTATGAGCATGATGCTTAACTAAAAATATTTTAAAACACCTCAAAAAATAATGAGCACTTTTCCTGATAACACCATGTGATGTCTTTATGTGAGCTATGTCCTGCTCCTAAAGCCGAACTCAAGGAGAGAACCAAGAACTGTCCGTGGGATTACAGTTTCTGGGCTCCATGGGTCTTCTCATTGGAAAACTTAAAAAAAAAAAAAAAATGCCTTGTTTTCAGAGAGACTTCCCAAAGCTGACAGTGCTAACTGCTTTACATGAATTGTCTAATTTAACGCTCTTAAGGCCCTGACAGGCAGGTAATAGTATCCCTGTTCTTCAGAAGAGAAAACTGAGACTCAGAGAGGTTAAGTAACTCACTCAATCGTTCTATTACTTGAAGTCATCCACCCAGTTCCAGCCATATATTAAAATCTTGATCAGATCTTTCTAATTGTTGGCTTGGATTGATATTTTACTTCTGTACTGGAGATGTGAAGTGCTTGCTGAAAACTGGCAGGCACATTTTGCCAAGAAGTTGTTTTCAGAGCCCACAAAACTCAGCCACGAATAGGACATGCTGGTATTTCCAGGAGCTGAAGGTGACAGCAACTCTCTTTGAGGCCCCTAACAGCTCAGCCCCACCAACCCCTGAGAAAGAGTACAGGCAGCAATTGAAGGTAAAAGCTGCTTCAAATCAATGATAAGGTGTCACCTCCTCTGACCCTCCTTACCCACACCTTCTAGATGCCATCAGTGATTGCAAGGTGCGGCTCATCCCAGCACTAAGCTCACAGACAGCCTTGTCAGAGAGCATTGGTTTGGGGTGTTTATGATCAGCATCCAATTAGCCTAAGGGGAAATTAAACAATTGGCTGGCAGCTCACTGATTAGCAATTATTTTCCCAGAAAGTTGGTAGAAGCCATGGTGACTGCTGAGCCTCAAATCCCCATGGCCTCTTAGTGACTTTGTGTAAAAATCCCCCATCTCTCTGTGTTTCCCCCAAGAAGCTGCAGCTCTGTTGACAATCATTCTGGCCTTAGGTTTTCGTCTTTGTACCCTCTGCTGCCCCTATTTCTCCCTAAATCAAGTTCAATGTGTCATGTACTATGGTCACTAAATAATCATTCAGCTTTTTCCTCAAGCCCACCACCCAGAAGAGATAAGCTGGTGGTTTTGTCCTAGGATGAAAGATGGATTTGTACCAACATCTCTGTGCTCTTACCCTGTGTAATCCAGATGCACATTGCTCAAGAGGCACGGGGCTAAGGAGGCCGGTTTCCCTCCCAGCTACAACAACCTAGGCCACACGAGCTTGAACCCAGGTTGTGTATACTGGTCATTCAGGTCATGACTCTGGGATTCACAGATTGGTGTGAATCCCACCTCTGCCACTAACTATTTAGGCAAGTTAATTCATTCTGAATCCTAATGCCCTCAGCAGTAAAATGAAAGAATGAAAACACCCATCTCAGAAGGTTGTAATGAGGAAGAAGCTGGATATAGTATATGGAAACCACTCAGTGAACAATGTCTAGCATAGATGAAGAGCTTAATAAATGGCACCCAGTATTGTTGCTGGGATTTTATTACAATTTATCATCATGGGCTCATTATCATTACTTTCTAACCTGCTAACCTAGCTGAAGATCTTTTTCTTTTGTTGTCAACTGAATGACTGTAAAGAAAACTTTCAGAATTAATTTAAGAACCTAATCTGAGCAGTAGGCAGCTAAAAACGACTACCTCCTTGACCTCATAATTCGGCCTCTCCTCCCTGTACATCCTTACAAGGTTGGTGGCATGTGCCCCATAGACTACCTTGCGTCACTATTTAACTTTCACATATGTTTTCTAATCAGACAACACCTCTCTGAGGGCAAGGGTTCTACTTTATACTTTGCGAGCACCTTCCTCTGTATCCGGCACAGTGCGGGGCACTTGGTGGTCACTCAGTAAAATATCAGAAGGATAGAAATATAAAGGAAGACCTCCACTGCCTACCTTAATTGGGCCTCTTGGCCAGGTTCTCCAAGTGTAAGAATTCCCTACCTGACAGGAACTGAAGGGATAACTCTATCGTGTGTCATACCATCTTGTTCACTTGTTTCACGTCCCTTAAAGCAGACACAGTCCATAATTAGAGGAAATAGTATTTTGTAAGCCACCAACACCAGCATTCGGCACAGATTCAGGCACACAAGTACTCCAATATATATCCGTGATCGAAGAGTTGATTTTACTTCCAAGAGGCATTCAAGACTCCAGGAGCTTAGAAGACAGTTCTCTCCTACCCCACTTGCCCACTGGGGTGAAGACAAGCTGTGGAGGTATGTCGTGCCCCCCTTTGGACTTTTGTACCTCCTGATTTCATCCACGATCAGGTAAAGAATTAGAAGTCTATTTCACTTCAGGATCTCTGGCTTCTCACATCAAAGTCAAAACCATGTTCATGTTTTCTTAAAGGCAGGAAATGTCACCATTGTTTCCTTGCAGTGTTTCCAAGATAGTGAGATGTTTTGTTTTTGTTTTTGTTGTTAGTTTCCAAAAGGAAAGCATGGTAGTGGCAGTCCTCATTCGCTCTCTATTCCTGAATAGAAGTGCAGTCTTATACTTTACGAAAGAAAAGTGCATATGTCAGAGGGAAAATGCTACTAAGGTATTAGTTCCTCAAAAATAAATCAATTCTTGAACAAGTCCTGATAAAGAGACTGAGTTGCATTTGTGTTTTTAAAAATATCATGCAACTGGGTACATACAACTGAACTAAAGAAAACGGTATGACGTGTGTTTGAAATACGGAATTCCCTGCATCAGGCCAGATTTACCCTGCATTCTCTTGCCTGGACAATAGCTTGAAACTCGCATGGAAGAAGAAGCAATCGTCAGCAGTTGGAGGCTTCCTCTCCAGCCCCTTAGACCCCAAATTGACTCTTCCAGCTTTCAAAAGCAAACAGCAATCTCCAGAAAGTGACTTATTTCATAAAAGAAACTGCAACACAATGCCCTGATTGGGTTACTCTTTCTTACAGAATGAGAGCACATTCACACGCCAGCAAAGCCTTCGGCCCCATTTCAAGAACTTCAATTTGACTCACAGAGTAAAAGTGGACTGTGGGGAGCGCACTTAAGACCTGTGGTTCAACATCAAAGGGGGAAATGTTCAAATATGTTAGAGACTCTACGCAAAGGGGTATTATGTGTCTCCACAGATAGGCTTGGGCATGCAGGTGGAAAACATTTTTCCCCATTTGTCATGTTCCAAACGTCTCTGCTTTAAAGGAAAGCATGAAAATGGGGAGTTAAAAAACAACGCCCGCACCTTTCCTCAATGATTTCTGCATGTTTGCTACATTTGATGCAGACGTGTGTCCTACAATGGTTGAAAAAGGACTTTGATTCTGACCTTCTCCTGTCAAAAACAGCTACTGTCAAGAATAATCTAAAACAGCTTCATAAGGGACGCTTTAACTGATTAATCTCTGAAGGTCACACCGTCTGTTTAGACTCTAACATCGGTGCCACTTGCAGAATAGCTAAACTTGTAAGGCCCCAGCAAGCTCACTATGGGGAGCTCAGCTCCCAGGGGTAGTTACAGATAATTAGCACAGTTAAAAGTTCAGCCACTTCAGGTAGTTTTTACAATCCCATTTCTTCAAGCACAGGGGCCATGTCTCATCACAGTTCTCATCATCATCAAGAAAACACATTTATTCTCTATCAACTCGAGAGCTGACCTCAAGGGGAGCTGAGCACACCCTCTCGGTGCCTCAGGAGTCGGCATCTGAGACAATGAAGCGCAGGGGCCTTTGAGGATGGATGCAGGAACGCTGAATGGAGACCTGGAGACGAGATGGAAGCTGTTGGAATGGAGTGGCTTAAGTGGTGCTCAAACAAAGGGACTAAAATTGTTATTATTCTTCAACTCACCTGTGGGCATTTCATTCACTCTGCTGGGTAAGACTGTGTCCCGGCACCATGTGACAAGTAGAAAATTGTGACTCGATTCCACAATTGGCCGCAGAGCGGTTAATGTGCCAAGCACCATGCTAGAAGTTGTGGGGGAAACAAAGGCAATAGAACTGGGCCTCACCTTTCAAGGCAGCAAGCCCAGAAACAACTACTCAGGAAACAAGGCAGGGAGACCTGGGCAGGTGAGAATTAATAGAATGGGGGCAGAATCCTCCCCTGCCCCATAAACATCTATTTGTTTTTTCAAATTGCGATCAACGCACTCTCAACCAACATCTCTGGCTTTCATTTTCTTTTTTCAATCCTTTAAAATAGGAGAAGCTGCTAGAACTGGAAAAGTTTCCAGGGATGACAAGACAGGGAGGCACTGAATGCAGAGGCACTTCTTCACCAGCATTTACATTAAGCAAACATACCCGGGCTGGCAGCCTTACCCTCCCCACCCCTTTGCCACATGCCAGCACACCCACAAATGGCTGAGGATCAAAGATCAGGACTTAAATCAGAGCTATGCTATGGGATATGGAAAATAAAGTGATAGAACCATCTTGCCACTGCCTGTCTCACTTAAAGATGATAAGGAAACATTATCACATTATTTTAAGGTAAAGCCAGCATTTCCAGGGCTGACTGAGGCAAGAATTAGACAGTGTTTAGGGGATTATGAAAAACAGCTTCTTCTACAGGTCAACAGGTAATCAGAATTCTCAAGAGATTTTCCAAAGATTTTTTTCCCATCTTATGAATAATTTCACCAAAGGCACAAAAATGGGCACATTATTTAGAGAGAGGCTTTTGATGTATTTTCTCTGAATAAGCATGGGTATTCGAGGATTTCTGCTAGTTCAGAGCAACAGGGACCAACTTATTAAATGTTCCTGCTGCAATGCCTGCAAGCTAGCTGAGATTAATATCAGCATAACCTGTTACTTAATTCATTATGGGGATACAAGCTAATTTGATTTGATATTATTTTAATAAAGTTCTGTGATATATAAGATTGTTTCAGGCTATCAAAATAATTTTCCAGTTATTACAGTTATTCAAGCAAGTCCTTTGATAGCAGCAGTTGGTCCTCGTCTGTTGTGAATACATTAGCGCTGATGATTCATAGCAGCTGAGAAATGTTAAGCCTGTGAAGCATTGTGTTGATGCTCAAATTTATTCTGCAGGCCATTAAAAAAAAAAGAAAAAATATTTTGTATGCATCAAGCTTACACGTGTCATTAACAGTTCATTTTTTAAAACCAGTCTTTCATAGAAGACAGGGTTTTTGCAAAGAAAAAATCTGCTGCTCTGCTTTGAAATTCATTGATGCTGTTTTACATGTTTTTTATATACAGTTTGCATCAGCCTGTATATTAAGTGAATCAAATAGTTCTAAAAATGATGCATTCTCTCATTGCAGGGGGTATTGTAAGCCATTACAATATAAACTGTTCCAGTCCACAGCCCTATATGTTCATTTGGCTGTCATGCAGACAAAAGCTTTTAATGTTGTTAATGTGCTCTGTTTAAAAATCCCATTTCTGCTTTTATGCCATTTGCGGATATTTCATTTGGTCTTTACCCTTCTTTCAAAGGGGAGGAGGGAAGAAAACACAATGCCTCTATGAGCAGCACAAAAGGAGGTACCCCCTTAAGGAGCCTCTCCTGTCCTTCCCTCCTCACACCCCCCTTCTTCCTCTCTCCCTTCCCCCTCCCTCCTCTCTGCCCCAGTGGGTTGACATGTCGGTCGGTCCATTCCAGGGGAGTTGGTGGAAATAAAAAATGCATGTTATCATTTGGCAGACGTTCAAAAACTTGACCTAAAAATTATTAACAGGGCTCTGCTGTCACCTCCTTCCTTCAGATCCTGAGTGTTTCTCCTCTGATCCGCACTGCAACCTCCCAGCCCCTGGACTGGCTGTCCCGCAGTCCACACTCTATGCTGTGGTCACAGCGGTTCTCCTGATGGAACACAAAAAGAACCCTCCCGCTCTGCCACTTGGAATCCCTCACTGACCGCCCACAGCCCTCATGCGAAAGTCCAGAGCTCGTCAGTGCTCACCAGGACCCAGAGCAGCAACGTCACCTCGCCCCACTCTCCCTTCGCACCTTTGCTCTGTGCTTTGTCTCCAAACTGGCCACGCTCTGCCTGAGCCCAGCCCGCACCCTTGACATTGCTCTACCCAGGCCTTCTGCCTCTTCTCACCTGGCGGCCCTCAGACAGCCTAACGGCCGCGCAGGAGCCACCTTCTCAGCTACTGCACTAACAACATGCTATAACCCTTGTTTTCTTTCTAATTCTCAAACTGGGCTGAGAGCTCCTTGTGAGCAGGCCTGGGTCTTCCTTTCATCATCACATCTTCAGCAGACATAGGAGGTCTTCAGATGCCTCGATATATGTTTACTGAATGAATGCACAGATCTCTGCTCAGCAGAAATGAAACTCTGCTACTCCAGGAGCACCTACATATTGTAAAAGATGCTATTCTAAATCCTCAAAGTGATTTACCACGTATCCCCCAAGATAAATACCCTATATTTATTTTAATTCCACTTATAAACCCCTCTTGAGCTGAAGCATCGCTCAACTACACATTCCCATCTTGTCCAATAAGAAAAATTATCCCACTGATAGCACAGAATTAACAGGGTTGCTCTGAGCACGGAAATGCCAAGGCCGTGGGGACCACAGAATATAATCAGGGACAAAGGAGAGGCAGTGTGCTGCAGCAGAACAAGACCAGTCCGGGAGTCAGGAGCAGTAGGGCCAGGCCCTGGGGCACTGAAGGCTCAGACTGAGCCTTTGCAACATCAGTGAAAAGTGCCCCGTTTCCCCAGCAGACACAGCCCCATGCCTCTGCATACAGGGGGCAGAGCACCAGCTGAATTTCAGGCCCTCCTCACCTTGCTGACCTGACGTCTCTGTGTGATGCATACACCGTACATCGATACGCAGCCTGCCGCCAAGCCACCAAAGCGCTCTCTGTGAAGCTGCCTCTTCCTCTGCTGGAAAAAGACACAGAAGACTGTCTACCTACTTCCAGGAGGATTGTTATAAGGAGCAGTGTATGAAAATACTTTGAGAATAACTTTAATAACTACAGAAAAAACATTTTGAGAACTACACTTCTAAGTACTAGTGAAGGAAATGTGCTCTCCTTCGCCATGCGGAAACAACCTCTTTTCTTGGGCTCAGTTTCCTCATCAGAGACCCAAATCCCATGTCCCTTCTGGAGGGGGAGAAGTAACACTCCTGGCACCTGGCGGGCCACATGCTCTAAGCCCTGATTATAGACTTACTGCTGTGTCGTTTTTCCATATGGTTTTCCCAAACAAGAATCCGGAACACCCGATCTCCGGTCTCCCCCCCAGCCCGTGCAAGCTGAACAGCAGGGGTATAAGAAGTTGGCTTTAATGGTATTTAATCTAAGATTCCTGATAGTCCTCAAAATCTGCCTCACCAGCCGGCACCCAAGTACAAAACGCATGGCCTCAATTAGCACCAGAACCTTCCATTCCCCTCTAAATGGGCCCCCTGCTCAGCCTCACCATGCCCCCAACCAGGAAAATAAACTCTGCGGAAAAAGAGAATGACCTGAACCTTATCAAAGACATTGAGGGCAGGGTGGTAATCTTCCCCCAAATACCTGTGTTCAGGAAGGCAGAACGAGTACTATGATGCTTTAAGGGCAAGGGGGAGACAACCTGGGAAAGGGGTGGCATTCCAGGATGCTCGGTAGAGAGAACATTCAAGAACATTTCTGTCCTAGGTGAAGGAGAAAACAACTGAGTGAACACCTTAGAATTAGAAGTAGAGGGAAGGCACACGTCACACCAGGAACAAAAAGCGTCTTGGCTCCTCTTTCAATCAGAGGCTTTCGGAATTCCTCCTCAGTGTCAAGGAGGAAGGCATGTCTGGCAAGGAGATAGACATGTCTGTCTATCTGAGGACATTTTAGAATTGTGCCCCTTCCGTTTGACAGATACATCCCAGACCCAGGGAGTGGAGAGAGGCATCCCTGTGCTCTCTGCAACAATCTGCAGGCTGCAAGTTTGAGGCTCGGGTTTCTCTGGACAGATAGCACTAAAACACGGCAGGTGTTAATTCAGGTGCCCCCCGCCCCTCCGCCACTCCCACATACCACTGTAGACCCCTGGCAGTGGGAAGCTAATGAAGGAAGCAGGCTTTCTAGGTAGAAGGGAGAGGGAAGGTCACAGTGAAGATGACCTTACCCTGAGATAAGCCCTACCTGGGACAAGGCTTACCTAATACATACCATCCTTCAGTAATATTTTCTGCTACCCAGATTAGAATCACAGTGCATAGAACAGAGTAGAGAAGCAGGGTCAGCCTTAAGCTGGAACCACGTTCTCTAAACCGTCTGGGCATTTTCTCCTGATACAGAGCTATCTAAGGAGGGACAGTCATGGAGCAGGGACACATGGGTTTTGGAATCAGACAAGCCTCAGTTTTTTCATCTTTAACATGGGTACAATTCTTACTTTGCAGAGTTATGATGGGGTAAATGAGAAAATAAAAGTTCATATACATGGCAAAGTATCAGGGGATGTAATAGGTGTCCAATAAATGTTCCCTTTCCTTCCCTGCCCCTCCCTTCCTTTCTTCCTCCATCCCTCCCTCCCTTCCTTTTAATGGCAAACCACTTCAGCCACGCCTTCCCTCCATTAACATCAAAGAGCTCTTTCTCTTCAAATGCCTACTTGTCCCCAAATTATCACACTTGGGGCAGATTTGTACAGGACATAGCTTCTGCTCCTTCACATGCGGGAGGCTGAAGAGGTGGGTTCTGCCTGCATCATCTCCCTAAGCCCCACCACAGTCCTGGGGCCACACCGCCTCTACACATCTAGAAGAAGACAAAATGACATGTTCCAATGAGTGCCAGGCTGTCACAAAGTTGGCCATGTGCACTCTAGCCAGGTTCTTGTCACTGGGCACGTTGGGAGCCCCAGAGAAGGTGCCCAGGACCAGACACAAAAGTGGCTGTGGAGGGCAGTGGAGCTCCTGCCTGACTTCACTGTGCCCAGGCTCTGCCTTCTCCATGCCCCTGCCAATGGGTCTTTGGAAAGTGCAACTCTGTTCCTGGCTCTCCTTCGCTCAGAAATCATCCCTCGATACCTATTACCCACAAGAGGAAGTAGAAGTTCTCCGTCTGGCATCATAGGGCCAGTGCAACACCATCCCATGGGTCTGTCTGGCTTCTCCTTTGTGAACCTCAGGCTCTAGTCAAGTACTTAGATCCATGTCACCAGAAGTGGCCCCTGCCATTCCCCAAGGCCTGCTTCCCTAGCAACCTCCTGCATGACGCCTTCTCCCGGGAGTACTGGCTGCACCCCAATCAGATGAGATCACTTGGTATTTCCAAAGGACAGCATCTCTTGGGGCACCCCACAAACTTTTTAGAGTAGATATCTATGCTCTTTCTTTCTTATAGCCCACCCCCCCACACACACATACCCACACATATGCACAAACACAAGATCATTCACCCTTCAAGAGCAGGGACTGCCTCTCTACTTGTATCCAGTAGAGTCTCAATAAAAGCCGCTAAGGCAAATGTTCCAATGCACACCACCACCCAGAAGAACAGTCAGCCCAGCTCCATCAGCACAGGGTAAACAGAGCGCTAACAAAGTCAGCAGTTCTAAAGGAGGACATACTCGTCAACAGAGATTCTAGTTCAATAATAATAATGGCCACCAACCACCAAGACAGCATTGGTCCAAAGTCCCTGACAGGCACAGTTCTATGTTTCCCAGCATTAACTTGTTTAATCCCCACAAACCACCAAATCAGATAGCTATTTACATGGGCACTATATTACAGATGAGGAAATAGGCCTGGAAAGCTTAGCTACTGGCCCAAGGTCACATATCAAAAGGCCAAGCCAGGACCAGCCCTAGGCAGGCTGGCCTCCAAGTTAATGTGCTTAACCAGCACACCACACTGGCTCTTCATAAGGCACTTGATTACCAAATGGATGCTGGTTAAGAATCCCTTCTCTAAATAAAACTCAGAAGTACCCGGCAGGCTCACAAGGAGAGGGAATACAACACCGGTTAACATCTCAAACAGTCCACACTCACTGCATAGCAGATGAAGTATGGGGCTGGGCTTTCTGTTTAAACTTATTTGGTAGAAATCAGGCAGTATCTGCCCTGGCCTAGGTCACTGCCTGCCCTGAATTTTCCCTTTGAAGATAATAGATCTGGTCAATTTAAAAGGGCCAGAGGTGAGGTGAGAAACCAATAAACCCCTTAAAGTTTGGTAGCCTAACTAATCGGTGAATTATGTGCTCATCAATGAATCATAGAAATGAGAGATAGTGGAGGCCCCCCTGGGTCATGTGCCCATCCCCCCAGCATGGGGGATTTTCTTTGCAGTATTTTCTTTGAGTGCTTCTCCAGTCTAATTAGAAATGACCAAGCAATGGGGTTCCCACCATTGTCTCTTGGGGAACTATTCTGCTGTCTAACAGACCTAATTATTAGGAAATTGATCATTATATTCATACTAAATTCTTCTCCGCACAGTTGTATCACATCGCTTCTTAATTGTTCTCCTTTTGACCCTGCCTCCTCCTCCCCCAAACAATTCCTCTTAAGCACTTCAATTACTTTTTCCCTCCACTGACTCCCCGCCAGCCTACCGGGGAGCGAAATCAAGAGGAAAGAGAAATGAGCAAAGGAGGAGGAAGGAACAGAGGCCTGACAGCCCAGGACAGTCACTGACTCCGCCAGAAAACACTTCATGTCACTTACAGGGTTTCTCCTACTCGCAGAATCCACAGCAGAGAGCAGGACACTGAGCAATGAGTCCCCTCCCATCACTGACTACTTCCCTTGGCCAGCCCCAGACCTGCCAGGGTATCCAGCAGAGCAAAAGACATGGCTCAGCCTCTGGAACTTTTCAGGGCATGCTCCACTACCACTGCAGCAGCGGTAAAGTCCTAGACAGGCTGAGGCAAGTCAGGCAGAACAGATGTATTGGGTGGCGGGGGTGGGGGGGTAGGAATAGTGGACAGGAGGTCCCATTACCACCATTATCCCCTTTGGAATAAGAATGTGGGCTGGGAACCTACCAGTCCTACAACATCAGCTTAGCAGGAGGGTAGGAAAAGTCAAGAGAAACTGATCCAAGCTCCTGGTGACCCTGCACATGTCCAGCCAACCCCAAATGATTAAATTAATGTTGTAGTAGCCCTTACCAATGATTCTCATGGAGTGTATGGGCATTATGGTGCCACTGGCCCTCGTTATGTCCTCTGTAAGACTCTGGCTGAGGAAGGGAACTAGGGGCAGCACCTCCACACAGAGTGGTGAGCATTTTGCCCTGAACAGGTCTGACAAGTGGAGAGTGGAGATGGAAAATCCAGTCCATTATCAAAACCAGAAGAGCACAATTTTGTAATTCATACAAAAAACTACATGTACTACTGGTTACCCTAGCCAAGAGACCACCCATCTATCCCCAAAGAAACTTTGCTTCTTTTCATCTTAGATAACATTAAAAACTCATTCCAGCATCTATGTAATCATAAACTTGCGTATCGACAGTTTTCATGAGTTTGAGTGCAAGCTCACTGAGGGCAGCAACACATCTTACACTTAGACTTAAACTTGCTGTGATCCCCACAGCAAGCTGGACTGCAGCCTTCACATAGCAGATACATCAGAAATATTTACTAATGAAATGCAAGATTCTGAAGGCATGAGGTTTGTAGGGACATGTTTCCTATCTTTCTTTCTTGCTTAATGCTTTTCTCATTTTATCTTTCCTTTTACATGTCTTACCTCGCCTTACTTT
Organism: Macrotus californicus; assembly: GCA_007922815.1. Classification (NCBI taxonomy): domain Eukaryota; kingdom Metazoa; phylum Chordata; class Mammalia; order Chiroptera; family Phyllostomidae; genus Macrotus; species Macrotus californicus. Next base: position 31,085 of record VMDR010004555.1, read on the forward strand.
CCCCACAACTTGCTTCTCTGTAGTGCTTCAACAGACTTCTGATATATGTTTCATCTATATGTCCCCTAGTGGCCTCTCAGTCAGCTCCAAAATCCAACAGACTCCAGCACAGAATCACAGAAATGTAGTGAACTTTGAGATACTCTAGTTCAATTCCTTTCTCTTATAGAGGAGAAATTTAAGGCCAAGCAAGAGAAGTAACTGCCTAAAGCCATTCATTATGTTAGCTTCAAAGTAGGAACAATTATTTTTTTCTAGAAATATGTTTGAATATTTACTATATATAAAGCTCCAAGTTAGATACAAGGTTTAGATACACTTAGATACATGACTAAGGCTTGATTCCTAAAATCAAGAAATTCATAGGCTGGTGAAATAGGTTAGGATATATACCACAATCTCCAATGCAATAAATACATGCTTTAATAGAAAACTGGCTCAAGTTCTCATATGATAGGGGAAAGAAAGAAAAAAACAAAGGAAGCCTCTTGAGAGATGTGACATTTGAGCCAGGTCTTGAAGGATAAATAGTTGACTAGAAAGAGAAGGCTGGAGAGATATTTTAGGGCATGAAAACACATTCAGCATACAGCTAGCAGGTCGCATGGTTGGCATCCCAGAGAATATATAGATAAAAGGGAGGAAGAAGGACAGGAGCCTGGAGAGGTGAAATGGAAAAGATGTTGAATACCACACTAAAAAATTTTGATCTGAGTTTCGTGTGGTCAATGGGGAGTCACCAAAGGTTTTGATCAGAAAAACGACAATACCAAACGTGGTACTTTAGAAAGATGAAGGGAAGAGATTTCAGGAAAGGCCAAGTGACCAGTTAGGGCTTACTGAATTTGCTCAGTCAGGCAATAATAAGGAACTAAACTAAGATATCAACAGTGGGCATGAGGAGGTCGATTTGAAGAAACACTTTGATGACTGACTCGAAGGACTAGATACAAAAGGAATGAAAAAGAAAAATTCAAAAGTGATTTTGAGATTTCTAACTTGCTTAACTAAGTGAATAACTATGCCTTAATGGAGAAGAGAAAATACAAAAAGAAAAAAGGTTTAGGGAAAAAGATAGATCTGTTTTGGAAATACTGAGCTTGAAGAACGGGGATCAGGAGTTCAATGGGGAAGTCTCTGCTAGAAATAATAAATGGAAATGAATAGGTGGTAGCTGATGCCACAGGACTTAGATAGACACTCAGGGGAAGAATGTGTCATGAAATGAGAAGAAGACACAGTATAAAACTTGAGAACCAGCTGCATGTAAGGATCAAACAAGTGAGAGATGCCAGAGAAAGGGACGGAGGAAGAGGCACCAAAGAGATGAGCAGGGAACCAGAATGGAATGCCTTAGGCACCAGGGACAGCAGGGTCAAGGTGTCAGTGCTACAGAGAAGTTGAGTAAGATGAAAACTTAGAAAAACCAATGAATGTGGCCATGGGGATATCAGCAAGAACTCTAATAGAAAACATAGTGTAGTGATGGAAGCAGAAGTCAGATAATAAAAATATTGGACTGTACTGCTTAGGTAGGAAATTGAAGATGAGGAAGAGTATAGACCATTCTTCATAGGCATTGGAAGGTAAGACATCTTAGCTCCAAAGGAAGGTAAGAATGAAAAAGACTATTTTTAATAAAGGAGAGACTCAATATTTGTAAAGAGTCAATAATGCAGGAGAGGAAGAGGACAATTAATGAGTAAGGATTCTGGAGGGTTTGTGAAGTGATGTGACCAAGGACAAAGGTGAAGAGTATGGAACATCTCTTAAAGCAAAAGGAATGAAAGAAGGTAGTTGAAGTATTAGGTATGTTTGGTGGGAGGATGGAAATAAGTTGAAGAAATTCAAATCTGGTGACCAGTATTTTTTATTGAAATAGGAAAAATCATCCTCTATGTGTAGGTGAAAAGGGAGATTGAGGACAGTGATAAAGGCTAGAATGGCTACACCTACTTGCACAGAAAGGAGGTAACTAGAGATGAGGAAATGTCAGGGTTCAGACTGGAGTGAGGCCACTGAGGCACCTAAGGCACAAAATTTAAGGAAGTACTCATTCTCAGGGTCCAGCAAAATGCAGGGTCAGCTCCAAGAGTGAGTTCCTCCTTAATTTTGCATTTTAGGCACCTCACTTGCACCACACTCATGCTGACCCTGGGGTTACTAAACAGCTTCATCATCTAGATGAGGTTGGAAATCATGAATTTTTAATGAGGTAGATCATCCTGGTTAGGAAAGTGTTTTTCCATGAAGCCCAGAACAACAAAAAATGGAAAGGAAGAGAGGGACTAAGGGGGGGAGGGAAAGAAGAGTGAAGAGAGAGGGAGATGCGAAGAGTGAGGAGGAGGGTTGGGGGGGGAGGGGGAAGGGAGAGCAAGGAGAGGGAAATTATTAGCCAAAGATTGGAAAGACAGATAAAACAAGAAGTCAAAGGGGTGAGAGAACTGAACGTGATTGTGAGAGTAGAGTTGAAATGGTCACACAAACAAGGTAGGAATCAAAATGGAGTTACGAGGGAGTGATATACTGCCAACATAAGGAAAGGTCAAAAGTCCAAGAGTCCCAATGAGACCAAAGAACATATTTCAAGGGCATGAAAGACTGGGGACTGATAGAAGGATCAGAGGTTGTGGTCAGAAAAGAGAATTTCAGAGTTCAGGATTTCAAAAATGGAGCAACTCCAGTTGATGACAAGGTCTCGTAGTTGCTATGGGAGCAGCTGTTAAAGTGAAGTTCAGGTGTAGGTTGTTGGAGCAAGAGGTGTCAGGATCTGTGAGACTGAAGCCCTAGATGGGGTCCTCCATGAGAGTGTGGCTGCAATAGTTGGAGGTAAAAAAATCAGTCTACTGTCCAAACACAGGTTTTTTTAACTTAACCAGAGGGGATAAAGACAATTCTTCACATCCACCCATCTGTCCATGTTACCCAAGTCAAAGTACTTTCATTAGCATAAAGCACAGCAGACCTATGCTCTCACATGAGTTTGTGGCTTGCTAGAGCAACTCTTCCATATTAAGCTTTTCCTATATGTCATTATATATCTTGGGATGATGTATGACTCAAAGTTTACATTAATCCATGCAGTAAGATGAGTATAATTAAGTGCTATTGTAATATCATCAAGAACAAAGCTTCTTCTATCTTCCACAGATAAAAACTTCCTTTGGGTGCTGAAATAATGCTTATGTGTAGAAGAGGAAGATTACTACTTCTTACATTTTCCGCTCTAGTGTATGAAAAGTTTTTTTCTGTCCTGAGCCCTATTTCTCATCAATGCATCAATTCACATTGAATTGCCTAATGAATAAAGAAAACCATCTGATCTAGCAGAATTTAACTTTAAAAAAAGATAATAGGTGAGTTCTAGCCATTTTTATTGGAACAAAAACACAGTCCATCATTCAAAGACCTAAAGGCCTGGGTCTGGAGAAAGCACACTTGACCTAAGAGTTTGGATGGAGGTCATTTTATGTGATGATGACCTGGCACACCCAAGCCAGTGAACTTTTACAAGACTTCATCCATTAAAGAGTCTGTGCCAGTGCAGGTCCTATTCATTTTGGCTACTCTGTTCCAAGGAAAAATTTAAGGACATCTCCAAGTCCATTTATATAGACTTTCTAAGGCTCTTTACACAAAAGAACACCAAGATTAAAAAGTACCACCAGACAACAATGGATAACCCATGCATCCACGTGCCACCATGGGCTTAAAGATTACTATTTGTTCCAATCTCTACTATTGACGTGTTCAGCACTCATTTAATAATTATGACTTTACTGGTATAAGCTCAACTGGCTCCCTCTCCTTTCATGTAGAAAACATTAAGAATGTTTCAACTAAATGTCAACATTTTGGAGGACTTGGATTAAGGGAGCGTATCTTTAAAATATTGAGGAAATCCATTATAGGTGTAAGACAGATGATAGATTTCTAAGAACAATAACATTGAATAAATCCTTTAGAATCCTATCTATGAACTAGTTTCTTTCCATGATGTCTCTCAAAAAGACATACAAGAATCTCTCCTTTGCCCCAAACAAACTACTCCTGGCCTTCAAGTACCAAGTCAAGTGCCACCTCCTCCAGGAAGCCTTCCTCAGTATTCTAAGCCTTGCCACTTCTCCTTTCTGAAGGAAAGGAGAGTTTGCACAGCTTAGGGGACCCATGTCTGAACTAAGCAACATTTATTCAGACTGTTAATATATCTGTGTAAATAAATTAACATTTCCCAATTCCAGCAAAGACTAACTAGATGTGAATTGTCTGAGTTTTGAGAGTGTATACTACCTTTTTATTTTAACCAAAATAGTACTCACTCTAACAGACTTATATTAACCTTGAGGGAAAAACATCATATATTTCTGCTATGTCCAACAGGACAGAGTTATGTGCATAAAAGGTATACTTTTCAAAGGCGAAAGTCACACCCAGCACCTAGATGCTAAAAACCAAAGGTTTCTAACACCATTCTCCAATAAAAGGAAGCAGGGCTCTTCCAGAAGTGGTTGATTCTAGGCCAAGGCCAGGGCATACACAATACAAGCCTGAAGCATTATGCAGTGACAGAAAGTAAGGGAGGATCACAAAACAAAATGATGAGGATGTGTGAAAGGACATAGAAGCCAATCTGAAGGAGCTCCTAGTGGCCAAAACTGTAACAAGTTGAGGAACAAAATAAATAATATAGTATGGATTATAATGAACAACAGTGTGGTAATTGTGGGGGGGAGGGAAGAAGGTGGAGGTGGAAAAGGGTCTAAGGGTGATAAATAGCAATGGAAAAATACAATAAAAATAAAATATACAGGCACATTGTATGTCAATCATACTTCAATAAAAGTAGAAAAATAAAAAATATATCTATCAGTCCACACTGATATAAATGAATGATTGAGTAAATACATAGTGAAAAGAGATAACTCTCCCTTACAGAAGTATTCTAAATAATTTATGCAGCTACTCCCCCACCAGGAGGTGGAGCTTAAACCCTTCCCGCCTTCCCACCTTGAGATGGGCTGCACTTAGTCACTTGATTCCAAAGAGTACAGCATGGAAGGGGAGTGGAGGGACTTTGCAGTGGAGACATCTGGCAAACACCACCTTGACCAGGTGATCAAGGTTAACATTACAGTTGATAGCATGTACCATACCATTGATATGATGGGATAAGAACAGCACTTCACCTCTGTGGTATTCTTCCCCTAAACCCATAGCCCTAACCTAACCATGAGAAAAACATCAGACAAACCCAAATACAGACAATCTACAAAATACCTTACAGTGCCCCTCAAAACTGTCCAGGTCATCAGAAACAAGAAAAATCTGAGAAACTGTTGCAGACTAGGGAAGGCTAAGGAGATAAGACAACTAAAAAGTATCCTGGATGAGATTCTGAAACAGAAAAAGGACATTATAAGACTAGTGAAATCTAAGTAAGCTGTAGACTTTGGCCAACAGCAATGTATCAATGCTAGTTCATCAGCTATGACAAATATACCATAGTAATGTACATGTTATTCATAGGGGAAAAGAGGACACACATGGACACTCTGTACTGTCTTTGCAATGTTTTTTGTAAATCTAAAACTATTCTGAAATAAAAGGTTTACTTTAAGATGGACAGAATGGGAAGAGAATTGGTATAGAATGTTATAACTAGAAGGCATCTTAGAGGCCACCTAGCCCAAACACCTTGTTCCAAGCAGACACTGGATCCTGGAATAGTTCAAGGTCACACAGCTAGGAAAAGAAACAGAATCAAAACCAGGGTCTCTTCAATTTCAATGCAAGATGCTCCTTACTACACCACATTAAGAAAGGATAAGTGAGAACCCTCCAAACAGGAGATGAATGTTACCTTTGGAAGGGAGTGCTCCCCTTTGATTTTAATAGTGTGCCTTTTAGGGAAGGAGTGTAGGAGGAAGGGCCAGTGCTGCACACTGCCTGGGCAGGGAGTGGGGGCGGGTGGAGAATCATTGCAGGAAGGAGCAGGGACCTCCAAATCGACTCCTTGGGCAGCACCAGTCTGCACTGTCATTAGCTTCAGAGGCTAAGGACATTTTCTTGTTTTGCTTGTTGTGCTTGTTTTCCTCTAGTGGAAAAAAAAAAAATAGGACCTTGGTTCAAATATTAGTTGCGAGCTAGCAAAAATGAATAGCAATGAGGCTATTTCTATCAAAATAGTTTCATTACCATGCCAGTGTCAGATAAAACCAAATGCTCAACTAACTCTCTCTCTCTCTCTCTTTCTCTCTCTCTCTCTCACAAGGTGCTGAAGGCAGCATCCTTACAGTCTTGGGGGAGGAAAGAATCCATAGTTTAAATACCGAGTCTAGCAGAAGTAAAGCTTGCTTGAGTGTGGTTGATAGAGAAATAATATGGGTGTAATAACTTATTGTTTTAATTTGAACACTTCACCTAAAATGTCATATGTGTGCTTGAGTGTGATATTGTTACATTACAGAATTACGTGATTATGAGCTTGTAATAAAAGATTTTGTAACAAAAAAGGGGTGTTATTTTTGCCAGACCCTGTATTTTAAAGACCTCTTCATTCACATATACCCATTTCTGATTGAGCCAAATTGGGATACTCATTTTCTCCAGTACAATCTTGAAAGAATCCAAGAAGATAAGAAAGTAGCACTAGTCTTGGCCTTTTCTTATGTTTGGTTTTATTTTTTAAAAAAAGACCATATGTACTTGAGAATGCTATAAAAATTTGCCCTAATTCTTGTGGAGGAATATAATGTTAAAGATTTGGAAAGCTAATGTGTCTTGGCTGTGGACCAGGCTTCAAGAATTGTGTAAAACTATTAAAAAATTTCTTTGGTGGAGGCTGGGTGAAAAAGGTGAAGGGATAAGCAAAAAAAAAAAAAAGAAAAGAAAAGAAAAAAGAAACCTCATAGACACAGACAACAGTATGGTGATTACCAGAGGAAAAGGGGGGTGGGGGAAGGTAGTAGAGAATATAGAGGGGATAAATGGTGACAGAAGGAGACTAATAAAAATTGTTCCTTGATTTTTTCATACATAAGACAGTGGAGATTGTTCATTTTCTGTGGCAGAGGGGGTCTGTCAGCAGAACGCCTCTGCCACCCCGGCGTACACTTAGATTCCAAATGAAACCACAATCTCGTTCTTCGTCCCACTCAAAGAGGGGTGGGCCATTGGTCTCGAGTATCTCCTCCACCCAGAACTCACATCGACAAGGCTAGTTACTTTTGTGACAGGAGCTGGTTTCTGTTCACTCGGCACTCACCTTCCATTTTTCCCTTTCCCCCACTCATTGTAACCTGTAATCAAGGACTGCAGAAGGAAACACTCACTGTCCACATGAAAAAACATCTCAGAAACCGTAGAGAACAAACACCAAAGCAAGTCCTCTAGTGAGCACTGCCATTCTCGCAGGAGGAATTTGTTTCTTCCAAGAAAGGAAGGAATGGGTCAAACTCTGGATCGGTAAGTCAAAGGTGCTCATCTCCGGTAACCAGCTGTCCCTTTCCTACATGGAAGAGTTCCAGAAGTTTCTCACTTGGCCCCTGAGTCAGAGCACTCTGTCTGTCTACTTCGTCAATCCAGGAATAGTTAACCTTGATGATCATTTTCCACTAGGTAATAAAACTTTCCCTTTACACATCTTGAGAGTTCTGATTATTCACTTTGAAGCCAGAAACTTTGGGCAGGATGAGTAGAGTACATCATTTGTAAACTTGACTTGTCAAGGCAGGAGGACTTGGTGGGAGGTGGGGAGAGGTCCCTGAGCGGCTGCTGCAGAGCCTTTTAACACTGAAGAGTGTAAATTGTCCACCAGGGGTGACTTGAAATATCTCTGCAGTGCACAGCGCCTGATGCCTCCAGCCTGGCTCCAACTTCATTCCTACCACTTACAGAGGACTCTTACAAAGCAGCCTTCTGGAGCCTCTCTGGTTCCAGTAATTAGCAAAAATTCAAGATGGGAGACAAAAGAATGGGAATCTTCTTGTAGAAATATGAGTCACTTACCCCTGAGCAAGAAACTATTATCTTGGTAAACACACATACACACACATGCACATTGCTACTGAAAGCAAATCCACTTGTTAATGTTCAACTCTCCTATCTGGCTATGGAACAGGCTAGCAATAAAGGGCAGATAGTTCAGTTCTTTTAGGCGGCCACACCACCGATAAATCAGAAACAATAAAGCTGGAGACAGGCTTGCTGGGCTCCAGCTGGTATTGCTTATATCTGTCCTAAGCAATCAGGAATCATGAAGAAACTTCTTTTTGGAACGCCTAACCGCAAGACTTCACAGTGACCGCCTCAATCCCACATGCCCATGTGCTGAAGGGGGGTGCCGGGGACTGAATACCTTTATTCTTTTTGACAAGATCAATCAGTCTCTCTGGAATCTCTCTGTGGCCTACTTGCCTGGCCTGCTCCCATCCTCCACTCCAGTCCACATCCAAGAAAGAAGTAATAAAACAATAAAGCACTGCCTCCCTCCTTCGCCTTTGCTAGCCAAACCTTGGTATGCCTAGATCCAGAGCACAACTCAAGACAGGAAGCACAGTCACCCCCAAGAGAGTTAACAGAGTCATTGGGCCCTGAAATCCAGAAATGGCAAAATCATACCCAGCAAACCCTCACCCTCAAACAATGAGGTCTTGTACGCCCACCAGGCCAACAAACTAAAATGCCAGCACGATACAGGGGGCTAGTAACGCACGATCAGCCAGGGTGATCTGCAACTCATGTTCCAACTGCAGCCCCGAGAATGATGGTAGTTCTCTGAACAGAATCAAGCCCTCCCTCCTACCATGTCATCTCTCACACCTGTGCACACCCAAAGACAAGAGCCCAGACAGTCCTGGTCTAGAAACACATGCTGGGCACATCACAGCCTTTGCAAATAGACTGGCTTCTTCTCCATCTTCTCATTGCGGGGGCCACAAATGGCGTCTCATTTTCATTAATTACTGCAGCCCCTACCTATTGTCAGTCATCAGAACCTGCCATATGGTTACCATCAGGTGTGCTCAAGTTCCTATTATGTGGCATTCCCGGATGCCCTAAATAGATATTGCAGAATCTGCTTGTGTTTTTACAGGGCCACTTATATTTCAAAGAAGCTCATTCTGCTTCAAGTAATTGCTGGAAGGGGGGGTGCTCTCTGTTCAACACTGTGCTCTATTGAAAACCCCAGAGCTTCCTAATGAACGTGGCTTCCCTTCTCCCTACACTGCTGCCGTGCAATGGGGGACATTCTATACACTGTTCCCTATGGGGAAGAGAATTTAGGGAGTGGTTGTCTATCATTTCAGGCAAGTGAAACACTGGAGAGGATGCTAGGAGGTATAATGAAGGGTATATTATCTCTCCATCAAAACTAGATACATAATGAACAAAAATAACCCAAAAGAGCCCTAAAGAAAGCATTCAATGAACTATGTCACATCTTGTATGACTATGAAGAAATCCTTTAAAAATATTTTTGTATTGCCACCAATTTAAATACAAGTGCACCCCTCTCTGTGCTTTCGAGGATACTATTAGAAGAATGACACTTCAGTAGAAACACTCACACCATGCAATGTCCTCCTGGAACCGCCAGTCCATCCTGCCCACGTACGTTCGTTCATTGCCGTCCAACCCTTGAGTGCCCATTTTTTTCCCACCATCACAGAAGGACTCAGGTTGGAAAATTCCTCCATGGATCTTGACACTCTGAGTAAGGTACAGAGTCATGTGGCCTGAGTAGATAAAACCATGTGGAAAAACCTGAAATAAATTTGGCATCTGACTGGGCATGATTTTCTACCTACAATTGCAGTGGCTTCCGAGTTACTGGGCCTATTTCTAGTAGTTGCAAAGAGCCTGCAGGACCAGACTGATGCTGAACTTCACAATTTCATGATAGCATTACCATCAGTAAGAGATTTCTAGAAAATTACTCCAAAATATAATGTTGTCAGATGGTTTATATACACACGTGTATGTCAATATCTGTGTTGAACTTGGTTTATAGATATAAATACTTCCTATTTCTGGGTTTAACTTGAATTCACACTTAGTAGGACCTGGGGTCTCTAGAGAGTGAACCATTAGCTCTGCATACAGGACCAGGGACCAGGAAAATGGAAATAGGATAAAGTACAGAATTCCAGCTTAAATTCCAAGGTTCTCTGTTCCAAACTATTTTTTATTATCCAAAGATTTTCAGAAATACCTACTATCTTCAGAAGATAAATTGAACTCTATTTTCCAGCCTGAGAATAAAAGGATCATTGAAACAAGACACCTGTCTTCCTATAGACAACCTTCTTTAAGAAATGAGTGTGACACAAACACACTATATTTGTTTGCCTTTTTCTGAGACAGACTTGAGGGCGACCAGGGGATGGCTACACCTCTGGCAGGAATATATCAAATGCACCCAGTAATTTCTCTGCTTTTGGTGAGGGCAATGCCTACATATACAATGATAGTACCCAGACTGCTCTCAGTGGCCTTGTAGCCACATCATAAATAGAAACCCACCCCAGTCAAGGAAAAATGAGTCACCAGAACAAAAGAGCAGGTCACTATCTGGAGCTCAAAGTCACATTTCTCTAAACACCTGCTTGTTCTCAGATAAGACCTGCTCAGAACCTCAAACAAAAAAAAGGGCATGACTCTATTGATAAAATTCTCTGCTCTAGGCTGAAAAGTGAGACACAATCCTCCTGGTAGGGTTAAATGGAGAGAATAGATGGAACAATTCCCAGAGTGTCCCAGAAGATCCCTTTCCCCAGCATGGAGATCAGCTGACAAGCAGCGGGGGTAGCTTTCAGGTGCTCCCACAGCCTATGCTAATATATGCATTCAGAACATCCAGAGCACTGACCCAAAGGGTAGGTTGTGTCAACTGGGTAGAATAAGTCTCCAGCTGGAACAGTATCTAGAGGAAAATACCATTAAATACATAGTACTGTCTTTTCTGTTATTCTCACACACCAAACAGCTATTATTAGAGCTTTCAAATTCACATTATAACTCCAAAGGCCTATGAAGAGAGTGTTAAGTTTAAAGAAGAGACCACGAAGAGTCATAAGTCCCCAATTCTCTGTTTACATAATGAACTTCTGAACATAATTTACTTTTCACCAAGGCATGGTAGGTTAAAGATGGCCACAAATCTTTGCTACTCCTCCCACTGAAAGGTAAAATCTAATCCCATCCACTCTGAAACTGGAAGGGTCTGTGGCCCAAAGTGACCAACAGAATATAGCAAAAGTCGTAAAAAAGAAGAAAATCTTCCCTTTGTGACAGCATGGAGGGACCTGGGGAGCATTATGCTAAGTGAAATAAGCCAGCCAGAGAAAGATAAGTACCATGATTTCACCCATATGTGGAATCTACTGAACAAACTGAACTAACAAGCAAAACAGAGACAGCCTCATAGATAGAGAGCAGGCTGACAGCTGAGGGGTGGGTAGGGGTTTTGGGGGACTGGGGTGGGGTGAAGGATTAAGCAAAAAAGGAAAAAAGAGGAAAAACTCGTGGACATGGACAACAATGTGGTGACTACTGGAGGGAGAGGTAGAAGAAATAGTCAGGATAAGTAGTGATGGAAGGGTACCTGAGCTGGTGAACACACAAGAGTGTACAGATGGTGTGTTGTGGAATTGCACACCTGAAACCTGTATAATTTTGTTAAGCAGTGTGTCACCCAATAAATTCAATAAAAAGGAATAAAAAAACAAAAAAGAATATGGCAGAAGTGACACTGAGCCAGTTGACCAGTCCCAGGCCTTAAGAAGCTGGACACTTCCATTTCCTCACTGCTTCTGGAACACATGCTTCTGGAGTTTTGAGTCAGGCTTGGACTAGGGTTTTGCCCGCTGCCCCTGCTGGGGCTGACCCTAAGTGGGCAACACCACCTCTCAAGCTTCTCAAAGCCACAGCTACAATAAAGGGGATCTCTAGTATCAGAAACCCTCTAAAGTGCACTTAAAGCAGAACTTACCAAGAGGCTGAGACCTTCACAGACCGCAGGACATAGCACATCTACTCTTGGCAGCGTACCTTTGTTGTCCTTGAGCTGATTGCACATGACTGTCACCATGAAATGAACAACACCAGACTGAGGGGCTGAACTGAGTAATACCCATCATTGGGCAGCCGGAAAAGGGTTGGAGACCCATGGCGTGTCGTGGAAGGGTTTCTTAGAGGAGGAGAATATGTATGTGGTCTTGAGTGGACTGGGCAAAAAGGAAATGAGTCAAGACAATAATATCAACAAAGATATTCTGCCAAGAGTAGATGTGGCTTATCCTCTTCCTCTGTCCTCATTCTTGATGAATGAACCTGGCACAGGACCAAATACATAATAGGTATGCAAGAAGTGTGACTTGAGTCCGGAATTGGAATTGAACTGAATTGAAATGGAACTGACCCCTGTTCAATATAAGTAAGCCTGAAATTCTGACCACAATTAAATGGAGGACCAGGTCTTCCTGCCAGTTCACGAGAGGGTCCATTGAACATAAGCAGTAGCCTCCAGTCTGCCCCGTGAGCTACTTTGATCGCGGCAAACGGAGGCAGATTCACCTGGAGTCAGTGACAGCCTTAGCTCCTGCTACAAACGTGGGGAAAGTGACTCTTGGCATCCTCCCTTCCTTCCCAATCTCAGACCTGCCCCTTCCCAAGGCTAGCGTCTCTAACTACATCCATATTGTCCTCCTTACTGTTTTCCTAGGGACTACCTCTGTCCATTGTACAACATCATTCCCATATCTAATTTAAAACTCCTCTTCCCCTTCCCTCCAGGACTAGACTGGAGCTCAACTCCAAGAGTACAGAACAGAGAGAGGTCTGGCTTAGCCTTTAGAAACATATCCCAGCCCATCCTCTTCTAGGTGCCATCACCTCCAGTGTGGGGAAGTGAAGAGGGAAAAGGGCAGTCTACTTCCAATGTGGCTAAAATAATTCATAGTCATCTCCTTGTTGTTCACAACTGTTATCTAACTCATCGTCTCTGGGCTAACTGAGGTTGGATGAGGGTATCAACCTCCCCCTTGACAGGGGGTAGACTCCAAACAGCCCCCATATTTTCTGACTTATAGTGACCACATTTCTCCCATGCAGCAGTCTCTGGAAGTTAGTACCTCCCACTGCCATCGAGCATCCCGGAACAGCCAGGGGACCTACGGGCAAAGGCACGATCAATCTTCTCTAGGTCCCAGGGGAAGAGAGAGGGAACTTGGTGCGCATTGCCCTTCCCCACAGCCACCCCTGCTCTCCTGGCTCTTACACTGGGAGGTGGGGCAGCTAGGCTGGTGTTCTGAGCGGCATCTCCCTAGAAACACCGAGGAGAAGTAGCTGCCCATGGTTGCATTTTGTCCTCAGCCTTTTGAGCCCGGGCCAAAACTAAGACCACAGGAGAAGACACATTGTTCATTCTTTGACATATTTTGCATTTTAAACTTTCAAAATTTTATCTGAAGAATTCCTCAGCTGGAAAAGTTTGAAACTATTGTTCTCTCCCATAAGGCCCAATGCTCAATCCTATGGCCTCTGTATTGTTTCTCATCATCTCAGTTAAGCCATACTTCCCCATACTCTAGAGAGGGAGCCTTGCTTATCCTGCCCCTGACCTTGCCCCTTTCACAGGCCTGGCACACCATGTCCAGGAATGAACCCATGGAGGGCTCTGCTGCCTTCATCCAGGTTCTGCCCTGATGGAGCTCTGTATGCTATATGGATCTCAGCAGGGTCTTGATAACAGCATATTGGAAATGCAGCTTTGCTGGCCCATATGGACAGGTTTTTGTCTATTTTCATCCTTTCCCTGCTCTGTTTAAATATGGTGTCTGTGACTGAGTTTCGTGTTCCGGAGGCATGCGGTCCAGAGAGAAGGAGCCAGAGTAGCTTCTCTGCCTTGGCGCTTAGGAAAGAGCAAATGGGGCTGCCACCTGCCTGGTCTGGGGATGGTTCCAGAATGGCTCAGGTTATTCACAGCACAGATCCACCCGGGGGTAAAAATACCATCCCAGAAGGACTCTCCTTCTAGCCACAAAAATACCTATGTGGGTATAGAGACTCAAAAAAAAAAAAATGGCACAAGGTTTAGGAGAAATCATCTCCTTGGAAAAGAACTAAAGTCATTACTATTGACCTTACAAAAGAGAAGACAAAGCGATCCAGGAGAAAACAATGAGGGCAGTTTAAGGAGGGTATAACCTGAAGATATAGCAAGAAGAATGTGGTTTACACCACAGGAAAAACTTCCCAGCCATGAGCCGTAAGGAAATCTTTACAAGGTGTCTCCTTGAGAGATGGAAAATAGGACATGATATCAGCTCTCCTTTGTGAGGCCCACTCTGAAGCAGAGGGTTAAACTGGGCAATCTCAGTAAGTTCGCACCAGCCTTGAGCACTTACAATTTATTTTAGAGAAGGGCTGACTTCCTCAGTAGAAGAGTTTATCCTCTGCAAGCTCTTTGATTCTATGTCCCTTATGAGCTTCATCATTCACATTATAAACACATTTATACAATCACTGTGCCCACACACGAGGCCCAGGGATGCACAAAATGAAATTCCTCTGTCTTATGCCTCATCATCGGGGTCCAAATCCCTCCTATCCACCTCTCTCTGCCCGCCTTAGAACACATCTCACACTTACTGAGCTAGCCTCATTCTAGCCCTTGCGTGTTATAAGAGGTAGTGTCTCCACATTTCACACCCCAACTTTGGAAGTGGATATCCCTAAGAACTCATTACAAACTCTACATAGTCTTTGACTTGGACTTCTTGCGAAGGATAGAGAATCTGTCCTTAGGAGTCAAAGAACACATTATCACCAACACAGCTGTATTGCCAACTCACTCTTTTAGGGTGCCGGCCCTTTGAGATGTTGCCCATACCACATCTGCCATCAGCAATATATCTTCAGCTCTCAAAAGTTATTCTGTATCTCCATAGAAATCCAGGAAAAAAATAAAGAATTGTCCACATTATCAAAAAGATAGTATAAAACAACCAGTGCACTAAAATCCAAAACTAAATTACTGCACGATTTGGTGGTTAATGTTTAAAGTAAACTATAGCATCCTCTCTAAGCCAGGCTGAGAAGCAGCTCTGGCTCCTTCCCCTGGACTGCATGCCTCAGGGACATGGAACACAATCCAGAAAACATATTGAAGCAGAGCATGAAAAGGATAAACATAGACAAAAACCTGCCCATGTAGGAAAGGAACACTGCATGGAACATGGAGAGTATGAACCTACTAATTATTCAGAAACGGTTCCATCATGCATTCCAAGGTGTGTTCATTTCTCAGGCTGGAGTTTTATGATATTTCATTTCTTTTGAATATATGCTTGTCTCTTGATTAATGTTATATGATACCAAAAAAGTAAAACTGAATGCTAAACAAGAGAAAAGGGAACCATTTAAGCCATTAAACCTATGGTTGGAATTGTTCAGCCAGCACAACCTCTTAGGCTTGATGCACCCCTGTTTCAAGAATAAATTCTTATAGCAGGTGACTCTGTGAGTAGTAGCTTAAGATGATGTAACAGTCCAAGTGAAGGGAACAGGGACAGACTAGCTCCGGCTCCCAAAGATCAGCAAATGGAAAGAGGGTCACATGGTGAAGTGCACCGTGTTCTACTGTTGTGGAAAGCTCTGCGTTCTTCCTCTTTTTCTTCCACCTGAGAAATTAATTCTAGAATAAAGTATTTCAAATATCAAACTAACTAGAACAGCTGCTGCTACTTCTTCTACTTTGGTTTCACCCATCAAATTCCAGTTCCACATCAACATAAGGCAACTCACTGGCAACATCTTAGGATGATGCCAAAGAACCTTAATAAATAAGAGAATGACCACAATAACAAAACTCATGAAAGCTAATACTACAGTATTTGCTATGTGCCAGATGGTGTTCTAAGTGCCTTACACCTGATTCTCACAACGAAGTGATGATGCAGGTACTACCATCACTGCTGTCAACCAGACAGGGAAATAGCCTACTCCTTTGGCTGAAGAAAGCTATGAGCTCCTGGAGAAAGTGCCTATCTCTTCCCACCTCCTGCCCTTTGGTAATAACAATAATAGCTAAAGTTTATGGAACATCAAATGTGTCAGGCACTGTACAATCAATTCTTAAAATAAACATAAAAGCTAGATATTTCCCCTTCTTTACTTAGTAGCCAACTGAGACTCAGAAAGGTTTTAAATATATATATATATATATATATATATATATATATATATATATATATATATCTCCCAATGTAACAAAGCTGGAAGGTAAAAGAACTTGGATCTAAACCCAGCCCGTCTTATTACAAAATCTTGGCTCCTAAGTCTTAGTCTATTCTCCCTCCCGGGTACTTCCCATCTCTAGAACACTTGCAGTTGCCACCAAAACCCAGCCTCTTGAGTTATTTTCATCAAGTTTAAAAGCCCTTCCTGAGGCTGAAGACGGCCAAGCGGATTGCTCCCAGAGAGCCCAGTGGCACCGTTGCCATCCGTTGGCCTCAGCCACAGCTGTGGTTTCCAAAGGAAATAACTCATGCGGCCGTTGGTCGCACCTGTCACTCACTGCAGCCGGGACTTGCATCAGAACACTGGGGCCCCACAGGGAGAGAACAGCAGCTACGTCAAATTGACGGGCATGGGGCAGGTCACACTGGGATTTATGGGTCTGCTTCCTTCGATCTGAGATCAGGCTCACTGTGATCCACTCTCCCTGCTTCAGAAGGTCAGGGACAACCTCACTAGGCTTAGGATATCCTAGATCTGAGGAGAGAGTCCATCCCCGTGCTCTGGATAGGCTGAAGGCTTGGCAAATCAGCAGGCACTGTCTAAATTAGGTTAAGCACCTTCAAGCACCCTTCAATTTAAAAAGAAATTGGGAGACAATACTAAAGGGAAGATTCTCTATAAAAAGGCCAACAAATGGCCATAAGATCTAGGTCCTTCCCAAAGTCCAAAAGGAGGAAAGGGCTTATAAACTGTCACCCTGGTGAAGCAACAGGAGTTTGACGAGGACACAAGAGAAGAAAAATATCAGGGTAGAATGTGATGGTGGCAAAATCAGAGAAAACTGGAATGAATGGTGTCATATTGGTTCCACTGAATGCAAAATTCTATGAACATTAATGGAGCTAAGCTAAGCATGTACACCTAAATGTAGGAACTACATACAAGATCCTTGTACCTGCATCTTCTTATACTCTTTCTAACGAGCCAAGGCATATGTGTCTGGAGCCCTTAAACAACAGGAAAGGCTGGCATGTGAGTAAGTGCTAAGATGAGTGGTAAGCTCTGCAAAAATCAGAGGATGGAGGCCCATGTTTGCTTCGATGGGCAAAACACTCTTTGTGGGTGGTACAGGGTTTGGTCCAGGGCCCAGAATTGGCTCTGTAGAATCTAGCATTCAAATCTTTTCTCCCTAACCACAGCTTCCAAATTTACCTGCATAGGTGTCTGGGAGAACCAACAGTCACAAGCTAATTCTGAATTATTTCTGTTCTGTGACAAGTGGTTTCCAATACCACCTTCTTATGGATCTCTGAATCCCTCCCAGGACTCAGCCTTCCCTTGTGGATACAGGAAATCTTTAATCCTGTACCCTACAAGCTGCATTAGCTGCTCTGCCATATGATGGTTTTCTGAGGGTCAGAACTCAGAAAAAGGGGGAAGGCCTGGGTAATTGAGTTACCAGGATGTCAATTCTTTTCAGTTGAGGAATTTTCCAAAAGTAAAGTAAAACTACATATTTTAAAAAAAAAAACTTCATTTTTTATTCTGAAAATATAACCACTGAGATGGATTTAGCCAAGGTAGCAATGCGCAAATGTCTTGCCTACATTTGTACTATTCAAACTATAGAGAAGACACAGTAATTTTTAAACACTTCTTAGAAAAACAGATGGCAAGGGGAACCCAATAATCCAATATCTTCCTATACTGAGTCAAAGACTACCCTTTACCCACCCTGATAGAGGTGAGAATGCACACTGCTTGAAGATGAAACTGTCTAGTGACTTTAGAAACACTGGGTTAAGATGCTTTTCCCAGTAATCTCTCCTTTGTTCTATACATTTAAAAAATATCTTTATCTACCAGATTGCCTATATAAAACCAAAGAAACTAAGAACAGTCTTGTGCAGCTCATCCTAAAGTGTTTTCCTGAGATGCCCTAAAGCTACCTGAGGACAACACAAATCTGGCTGAAAAATCCAAGATGCTGGTTTCTCCCATAAGGCACTGAAGTTTCATTGGCCTCTCCTGAGCATCCAATAATCTTTTCCTTGGAAGAATGTTGTGGTCTGATTGCCCTAGTAGAATAACTGCACCTCAAGGGTCTCTCCTCAGGGTCTTATCCTCAGGGTCTTCTCCTTTTGTGTCCTCCAGGACCAAGTGCAGTGTCTGGCACATTGTAAGATCTCCATACATTCATGTTGAACTAAACAGATCATAACATGTCAAGCCTAAATCATAATAAGAGTACCAGAAGGGAAGATTCCAGTTCTGGGAGAATGTTTAGGTCAGGAAACAGGCATTAAGCAGGACCAGATATGCTGGGAGTCTTGTTAACTTCAGATTCTCTGTGTCTCCTTCAAGCCTTTCATGATCAATAATCCAACGTTGGGATTGAGTCAACATGAATGAAAATGTCAGCAAGCTAACAAGAGACTGTCATCTCCTTCCTTTTCCCCCAGAGCACGGCACCACATTTGGTGCATTGTAGAAGCTCAGCAATGTTTATCTAACAGAAATGAAAAAAAGTGAAAAAAATACACTTTAATTTTTCAGAGACATAAAAGACAAGGAGCATAAATTAAAGAATAGGGGGGCTCTTACCACTGGATGCTCTGTGGCCTCTTCTGGGATGTAGAAAGTTAGTGTGAATAAACCAAAGCTGGGCACTTGAAGGCCCCTTACAAACCACTGTGACACACAAACACCAAGTCCTGAGGACAAGCCAATGACACAAGTGCAGAGCCAAAGACAGTTCGATGCCTCAACCTCCACTTTTACTACTATCTTAGGCCTGGGCTATCTTTCCAAAAGACCTGATGCCAAAAAGGGGCTCGAAGAGTGAATCCTCGGGGTTTCCTAAAAAGGGAAAACAAAGCTGTCCTTTAGGGCACTTTGCCCAGAGGGTCCTTCGCTGGAGGCCATCGTGTGCTTCAAAAGGCCCATGAACCCTCCAAAATGATTTGATGTGTATGTGTATTTTCCTTGGAAGAACCATAACTTGCATGAGCTTCTCAAAAGGATCTATAGCCTGTGTAAAATGTAAAAAGACTCAGTGATTAAGTAGCTGTGGTATTTTAAGTCTGACCAAAATCATTTGCTGGGTAATAAGATTCAAAAATGTTCTACATTACAAAGGTAGCATGAGTGACAAAAAGAGCATAGAATTTAACGTCAGACTCATTTGAGATTGACTTCCCACACTGCCACTTACCAGCTGCCTGACCTAGGTAAGTGACTTAAGCACATGAGCTCCTGTGTAATAGGACAATAAACATCCACCTTTCTGAAGCCACTAATGCACAGAGAAACCACTAAAGAAGTGCAAGTTCCCTTCCTTGCTTCATTGGCAGCCTTCCCCCTTCTCTTTCTTCCACCCTCTCCTTTTCCTTCCCTCCTTCCTTCCTCCCGCCCCCTCCCTCCCTCTCTTCCTCCCTCCCTCCCTCCCTCCCTCCCTCTCTTCCTCTCAATGGTGAGCACCTATACTCTGAACAAATGCCCCTTTTTAAAGAGTACAGATTTGTCACCTGACATACATAAGAAGTACACACGCTATTGCATGGCCTGACAACATTATCCTTTTACTGGAAAATTAATGGGTTTTTGCACCATGAGTAATACTGAGCAGTAAAATTTTCTCTCTCCATTGTTTGTTTTTATTTTATATAAATGAAAGCCAATACACTATGAATTACATGTAGGAGCTTATAATCACTAATGGTTAACAGTGAGAAGTGGCCCAAGAAAACAAAAGGGATGAGAGGAGCTTATTATAATTTTTGAAAATGCGAGCACTAAAATCTCATGTTTTCACAGAGAAAGATACTGTAAAATCAATTCTAATAATATCAATACACGTCCCAGAGCCAAGGTCTACATGTGCCTTCACAACACAGTTTGCATAACAGAGTTACTCAGAATACTTCTTATACTTTTTTGGGGGGGGGTGGGATCTGGCCTTATGGATGCTTTAAAGTTACACTACATGAGTCATGTAAGAGTGTCCTCTGTCCCCTCCATCTGTGGAGAGAGGAGGAGAGAAGAGAACAGGGGATGGAGCCAGGGTAACCAAGGGTGGGGGATGTAGGGAGAGGAATAGTGAGATTTCATAGCTTGCCAAAACTTATAAAAGTCCAAAGGTTGATTTTTTGGCATCAGTTTTACCCAAGTGGAAAATTCCCAATTTTCTCTACTTGGTCCTTTCTCTCAGAGGAAATGCACAGTTTTGTTGGACTCAAGCAAATGTAGCTTCCTTTTCTAATTTTCATGTTCTGGATTCAATACTAATTTACATCCACATTTGTGAGAGAGACCTGAAAAATATGCTGTTGTTTCCTTCCCAAGCTACGGGATGGAGGCCGGTGTGGGGGCGGGGGAGGGGGGTGCGGTGCGGAGGGGTGGAGTTGAGCGTGGGAGAAAGAGAGGGAATGTGGCTGGATATGTGAGGAGGGAGAAGAAAAACTTTACCCGGTAAGCATTTTCCATACTTAATAATTTGATTTTGAAGGCTAGTCATATCAAAGAGCAAAATATTCAATATTGTTAATTCAGTTTTGCAAAATATATTCTTAATTTAAAAATGATTTTGCTCCGGGTGGTAGTGCAGTAATAAAGCAGTTATTGACCAGATCTTATTGATTGTAGAGTCTGCGGGCAAAGAGCACTGACCTTGCTCACACTCTTATTGGTTCCTCCCCCCCTGGCCTTCCTCATCTATGCTCGCTCAATAATATATTATTAATATATATTTTTAGCAAAAACTGTATGTTACAAGGTTAAGGGCTTCTTAGTGATTTTTTTCCAGCTACTCTCTGCCTTTGGGGTATTAGGGGAAGAATAAACTCTCAGTAACCAAGTGTCTGGATATAAATGACTGTCCATGGAAATCCTTCACCCACCACTGAGAAGCACCTGGTCACCATCCACTTTTTTCCATCACGTAAGAACAGAAAGAAAAAACCTCCCCAAGCCAAAGGGTGTTAGAGCAGCTTGGTCAATAGTGGGACTATGGAGCAGAAACCACACCATGGCTGCAAAGACCAAACTCAGGACACGTGTGTGTCCTTTCCAGAAAAGTAACCCTGAGCCCAAAAGAGAGAAAATATGTGGTCATATCAGATTCAATGACCAGCAGCGCCCAAGTCCTTCTAACAGCTCTTTCAGGAGACACCCCAGCACCTTCACAGCCACCTCCCTTACATCACAACACGATAGGATACACAGCAATTGCTTACTTTAGCACTTTCACATAAACTATCTTTAATAGCTGTCTGGCTTTTTTTCCAGGTGGATCTTACTTCCCTAATAAATGTATATGTCTTCTGAAGGCAAACATTATGCCATATGCTCCATCACTGTCCTTTCTAGGCCTTCTAGGACCTGTCATGTGCCAGGTTCATAGCAAGCATGCCGTTAGTAATTATAAAATTGGAATGTAAATGATGCACAGCTCTGTATTAAACTTTCTCTCAAGGAAAGCAAAAACACAGAGCATAATGCAGTTTGCTACTGCCCTTTGCACTGGGAGCCCCTCTAGTCATGTGGTTTGCCTGTCTCCACATGTGTACCAGGTGAGGGAAGGAAAAGCCAGGTATTCCTGAGTCCAATGAACATTGCAGAGAACTATCTTACATTGTTGCATCATGGGGTAGAATGTTTGAGCAGTTTGCTTTCATGTCACGACAGAGGAAAGAACACTGCTCACACCTCACAGACACTGAATTCAGAGGGGCTAGCAAATCTCCAGGCTCATGGAGAGATCAGGACTAAAAGTGAGTGAGTGTGATTGTCATCCACCACTTCTCACTGTACACCACCACCCACATCTCCTGGTAACGAATGCACTCATGAATGTGATTCTTCCTCAGATAGCACAAGAGACATGTAAAAAAAAATCTAGGTTTCTCTGATTTCCTTGGCACTGTGAATCCCCATGCCTGGGCTACTGCTTCTACGAAGGGAAGTCCATCCAAGAAAACCAGAGTTGATAAGGACAGAAAAAACAGATCAGGATCCAGATCTCTTATTTGCTGTTGGTTTCACCATCACTGAGAGGGGGAAAAGAAGAGGACGCTAGTGATGCAGTGATGGAACACCATGGCCTAATAAAACAGTCAAGGTAGCAAGGACAAATGCTGGGCTCTACCTACTCGCTGTGTCCTAGTCACTGGCAAGATACTCATCCTATGGGTCCCAGCAGGCATCAGCTGTTCACTCCAAGAGCTTAATAAAAAAGAATGCGTGAAAATGCTTTTTACAAGATGAAAGGAGGATAAGGAACCCAACAAGGAACAGCAAAGGGGCCGGCATCAGCAGGGAGTCTTTAACATTGTAGGTCCAAATGGGGCAACAAGGAACAAAGGCACTGCAGGAAGAAAGTGGAAAGTGTGGGTGTGGGAGAAAGCCACCAAAAGCATTGTCTCCATAGAGGAGTATGAGCACTACCAACACCACTCAGGCAGAAATAAACCCCAGCCTCTGCATCCTGGTGCCTTCTAACCTCATGTCACAACCAGAAGACAACGGAGACTGGATGATGGGTCCTTTGCCGACCAGGGCAAAGAGCCAGGCAAAGCAGCATGGGGAATGATCTAAAGGAGCAAAGGCATGAATAGCCTCATCTTTGTGCCTCATTTTCTCCTTTGTCACACAGAATAATTATGCTACCCTACCTACTACACAGGATCCTCGTAAGGATCTCCTGTGATCATAGCTTTGAGTACACTTTTTTAAAGTTTCTAACCTGCTGCAGATCCTACATTGGTGAGGAATCCCCTGTGCTCTCTGTGGAGTCCTCTACCCATGCCCAGGCCCAGGCCAGAGGAGGCCCCCACCATACTCCCAACCAGAGCCAGAATGACGTGAACAGAGCAGCACAGGGCTCCGCAGGTGGCAGAGAGAGGGGGGAGCTACACACGCGAGGAAATAATAGAGACTGGATTGTTTATGCTTGTGGGAAAGGGCGCATGAATATGGATAAAACCCTGTGCACATTTTGCTAATTACCCAGCATCAATGTTAAAGGAGAAAAGAGCCCACTGCAGATTTTCAAGTGAATTCCATCCCGTCCAGCCCGCCCCTACCTATGTACACACACACACCCTACCACTGCCGCCTCCGCCATCATTTTCCCTCCTCTCATGTACATAACTGACAATGCTCCCCTGAATATGAGCCGCATGGACCCATTTGAGTCAAATTCAAGTTGACGGAAGATTCCAATCTTGAATCATAACAGAGAGTTCAAGAAAGTCCTGTTCTACAATGATAGTTGGCAGGAGCTTCTTTCCTACAAGTTCCAGAGTCAAAGCAACCTTATAGCTCCATAGGCCAACACATGAGGTGAATCAAGGAGGGGAGGATGGTGAAGAGACAAAGAATCGCACTGAGATGGAGGCCATTTCTACAGGAAGCCAAAATGACAAAAAGAAAAAACAATCCCAATCTTTGGTTCTCAGTCTCAATTAAGGCCTTGTTCCTATCCCTCCTTGGCCTGGCCAAACTCTGGCCAGATGTTTGGAGTTGTATAGGTCCAGCTCTAAAAAAAGAAAGGATGGTGAATTCTAGCCTTTATTTCCTGCCAGGTCCTGGACTCCTCCCAGACAGCCCCAGGAAGATGTCTGCTGACTCATCCTTGAAAATCAGTAAGGATGAGGCAGTTGGAAGAAGGGCTCACGAGAGGAGTTTGTTTGGGATGGAGATTTGGACTGGGGAGCTCAAACTAGCTGGCTTTGGTCCTGAAGTCCATCAGTACAGGCTGCCAGGGGACACACTCTTTTGTCTCAAGATCAACCAAGTTAAAGAGCAATCAGTAGGCACCTTACTGAGCTACATGCATTCGAGCAATCACAAAGATAGGGACTTTTTACATCATTCCTTAAATGTGTTCTCCTCTGCAAGAAAGGCAGCAGCAAATTCACTGGTCTCTGGACTGTGGTTGTGGAGACCTAGATTCTTATCCTTGCTCTGTCCCACAGAGCTGTGCGATTGTGAGTAAGGCATTTAGCCAGCCCTCTGGGCCTCAGTATTACAGTTCTTTTCATCTGAAAAATTTTAACGTTTGGCCTGAAGAGTTCCCATAGTTCCAAATGTCAAAAATTCTGTGAATCACAATGCCAGTAACTACCAAAGATTAAGCTCTTCCTAAGTGCCAGTCACTATTTTACATAGTTCGGCTCAGTATTTCTCAACAACCTTATGAGATGCATTATGGCTGGGGGGGAGGGGGGAGGGGAAGAGTTGTGGGGAGGAAATGGAGACAACTGTACTTGATACAACAATAAAAAAAATAAAATAAAATAAAAATAAAAAAAGACAACCAAGACCAGTGTAGTTATTTTGGTAAGTGCTAGGGTGGGGATTTGCACTCTAAGATAGTACTTTGAAAGTTTAGCATATCAGGGAAAAGCATAGACTTTTCACCAACATGCTCTTCTATCTGGACTCAAGACATTTTCATTTCATGTTTCTCCCTCTACACTAAACAGCCCTTGTCAGTTTCCTGGAGGAATTCCTCCATCTCTTTTCTGACCAGTCTCAGAAAAACCAAGAAGGAGCACTCACGACCCAACGTTAACAAACAAGTTCTGATGGATACGCCATTTTCACTGGACTGATATGGGCAAAATGGAACTTCTGGGTGAAAGCAGGTCCCCAGTTCAGGCGTACACATTCTGCACAAGAGATGCTCAGGAAACAGCACACACAATTGCGTAGCAGATGCCCACTAAAGGCTCAGCACAAGACCGAGTATACAGGAAACACCTGGGAGAATCCTGGCACCAAGATTACAAACATGGCAGAGCTCACACAAACTGGAAATAAATGGAAAAGTTCCCCAAGTAACATCAAAAAAGAAAATAATAAAATTAAGTATCCAAAGACATTATATTATATTATCAACACCGGTAGCTTCAATCAATAGGATTCCTTCCCCATCTCTCCCTCTTCTATCACTGCCCCTACCAGAACTACCCACCTAAACTCATACTGCCTCCATGTGCCAGAAGGGAAAAGCATCTTCTAAAAGCTAAGTCTCCCTGGGCCTAGACTAACTGCCATATTTCTGCCTTGGACTTTGCATCTAACTTTTTAGTAGGGGAGGCAGGAGCTGATTGGATTATAGGAATACAAATGGATTAATTTGGGGTGGATTAGATACATCACAAAACATAAGTTTGACGTGCATTAACATAAAAATGTCATAAAAATGTAGATGCTGAGGCTGAGCTTATTTGTGATGCTGCTAATGCATTGTTACTCCAGCAAAAGATGTACACAATATTTACGCTGTATCTGACCACATAAAACATGTCGTATACATATGCAATTTTTCATTATGTAGACGGGAAAGAGCCAGAGGGCCCTTCAGAATTCCAATTCTTGAGCTTCTGATTTTCCCTTCTTATTTTTAATCTTTTTTTTCTTTATTTTCAAGAAACAAATACAGTTTTAAACCATCATTACTGTATTTTGAACAGTTAATATTTCATATCGTGACATCTCTACTCAGAGGTAACAGGTTTAGTTGATTACTATTTGTTTATAGGGCCGGAGAAACCTGCAATCACAGGGAACATAGAAGGATTGCAATTAGATCTATTGGCTGAGAGCTGCACCTCTCTGACCCACGGTTAAGTGGTTAGCGCTATCAGAGAGAAAATGCCTACTGGCAGCTGGCACATCTGCACATAATAATATGGGCAAAACTGACACGGCCACTAAAGGCTGCTGCTCTCCTCTTTACCCAGAAGCAAAAAACAGATCATGCTTTTTAATAGTGCATCAACACATTTCTTCTGAATTAGCATAATCATGTGAGTTATGGGAGGAAGCAGTACATCCTGGCTAAGCTGCTTTGAATTTTTCAAATTATCCAAAAATAAAGGGATTTTTCCCCCATAAACCGGAGTCTAGACTCAACTTCTAGTTTATTGAAAAGGCAAAGGACAGGAAGAGAGCAAAATAAGAAAGAGAGTTCATCTGTTTTTAACACGACAAGTAATGTGCCCATGTACCAAAAAGGTTGTGGGTTTCATCACATCCCTAGGTTGTAGGTTCGACCCCTGATCAGTCAGGGCACTTACGGGAAGTGACCATTGTCACATCAGTGTTTCTCTCCCTTCCTCTCTCTAAAATCAATAAAAATATTCTCAAGTGAGGATATTTTTAAGAAGAAAACAAAAAAGGACACACATTTGAGGGAGGGAGGGAGGGAGGGAGGGTTGGGGTGGAAGGGAGTGGTTAGCATAAATACACAAATAGGATTCTATCAAAGTGGAGATGATGATGATGACGAAGATAACTGATTTTAATAGTCCATATGTGCCTTGCACTGCATAAAGACTTTTAAGGATCTATCAACTCTTCTGTGAGGCCAACACATCTACACCCAGGCGTTCCAGCTCATCTTTCTCCAGTGATCATTTCACAAATCCCAAAACAAACAGGGGTGGGCAACTTAACTGGAAACTCTGTCTCAGGTTTAGGGAGTTGACCACCAGAGGGCAAGCCAACAAAATTCCCATGCTGCTCTGGGACAAAAAGAGTGACCAGACTTCTGGTGGCCTTTATTCCTCACAAGGGGCAAGCATTTTCCAGGAATTACAGCTTCTCTTCCTGCAGCCAACTTCAGTGAGACTCGAGCCACATCGGCATGTACAGCACCCTTGAGGTTTAAGAAAAAAAGGCACTCATTCTTGGCAGACTAATTAGAACAAGGCAGCTCAGTTAGGACAAAAACACCATAAGTAAAGTCGAAAGATAAATGAAGTTTTGAGAGAAAATATTTTTAAAATGTGAGATCTATGTGTGTAATTGGTTGATTAAACTGTGATAGATACACACAATGAAGTACTATGTAAATATTAAAAAACAAGAAAAAAGGGTCTATGTGAAGTGATCTGTATGAGTGATTTCCAGCATATATTAAGCAAAAAGGAAAAATGCAAAAGAGCATGTTCTATATGCTATTTTTTAATGTAAAAAGTGGGGAAGAAAATAAAGCATACACAAATCTTTTTTTTTCTTCAAAATGCAGAAAAGATAAGTCAGAGAACAATGAAATTGGTAACCTACCATTCCCCACTAAAAGGAATCAGGGAGCTTCCTGGAGAAATTGACGATTACAGGGCTGGGACAGAGAAGGCACAAGATGAGCCTGGAATGTGCTCTTATACCATAAAGTAAAAATTTTAAAAAGTGCTTAGAAAACATGATGGTGACATGTCCAGAAAACACAGGAGCAACTTGAAGTGTCTGATAATTTAACCGTCACACTAAATTATATATTACAACCCATTGTAAAAGAGAATGAGTCTGCAAGCCCATGTTGATGATAAATAAATGAATAAATAAATGAGGAAAAATAGAGGGCTCCTCCTTACAAAAGAATTCTCGCTGATAAATTTGGAAGAAGTGGTAGCTTGAAAAATTCCCATTACTTCACCATCAATGAGCAAGAACTTTCAACGGATGTTAGATCTTGAGGTCAAATTTGATGACTTACAAGATATTTACATGTTTAAACTGTTTCCCCACAGGCTGTTTATCAGTTATGAGGGTAAAAAGAGTACCTGCAGCAGAGAAAGCAGACAATACCTTGATGAGGTCATCAAAATTAACGTCAACAATAAGGGTAAGACAGACATCGTGCATCTCCAGATGTGTTGCC
>VMDR010004556.1:0-59003 GCA_007922815.1 Macrotus californicus
ACTTGAAATACTTCTCATCATTAGGAATTACGCCTACATTGACTGACACAACACACGCATGCTGTAATTGTTTAGGTACATAAAATAAACCCAACACTTGTATATTCTCATCTTACTAAACTTCTTCAAAGCAATCAGCATAGCTTCTTTCCCCTTTTTCCCTGGGGCCACCCTACCCTCCTGCCTCTCCTTCACAATTGTCCTTTGCTGTCTGTGTCTCTTTCATCTGACATCTCAAAGCTGGAGATGCCTAAGAGCTTCCTTCTATCTAAACTCTTGTTCATGTAATCTCACGTGGTCCATCTATACAACCCTACATTTAAAAAGCCAACCTGAGCCTCTCTCCCAAGCTCCTTCCTCATATCTAACTGCCTTATTAACATTTCCACTTGCATGTCAAATTGGCATCTCAAAACTACCGTGTCCAAAACTGCACAAGTCTGTACAAACTAACATCACTGCTGAATTCTGGGCATGGGTAGCTGGCTGTACTTGGAGGAATATGTCCGCACGTGGCTTCTGATGACTGGCGTACAACTGAAGGTAGTGAACCATGAAGTAGTGGAAGTTAGTTTGGGGGTTTCCTTGCCCCCCTTTTCTTATTTCTTTCCTTACTTCCTGCTTCCCAGCCCTTCATATTTCCTGTCCAGCCCTCGAGGGATCCTTCACCCCACTCCCCCAGTGAAAGCAGAGGTCACTTGGTAGCGCTCACTTGCTCCTGTCCGGTACACATTAGTACAAGTGAGCCAAGGCTCATGGCAAGCATTCCTAATTTCAACTTTCATAAATATTAAGAAGAAAAGAGTTTCATTTCCTAAGAAAGGTTCTGGGAAGCTTAGGAAAAGCCTCCATAGCCACACTAGGTAGTCTTTAGGTAAAGTGTATATATTCTCTAAGGATATGTGCAAATCCAAGGGTCCAAGTATACCTGGTAAACATCTCTGTAGATGGTGGTAGAAGAGGAAGTGCAGATACATGGAATTGATGATTGTATTAGTTTCCTGTTACTGCTGTGACCAGTTACCACAGATTAGTAGGTTAAAACAACACACATTTATTTTCTTAGAGTTCTGGAGGTCAGAACGCCAAAATGGGTCGTGCTTGGCTAAAATCCAGGTGTCGGCAGATCTGTGTTCTTTCTGGAGGTTCTAGAACAGGGGTGTCCAATCCACGGCCCACGGACCACATGTGTCCCAGGATGGCTATGAATGTGACCTAACACAAAATTGTAAATTCACTTAAAATATTACTTAGTTTTATACAAAGGTTTATTACTTAGATATGTACACTTTCTATATTAGTGATCACAAACTTGGGACCTGCTCGACTATTTTAAAAGATTATTGAAAGGGCCACTGTATAATTAGGGTTATTATGGGAGGACCTTTTTGCTTATCTGTGGTGGCAGATATGAAAATTACACACAGACCTTTTTTTTTGCTCATCAGTTTTCGTTAGTGTTTCTGTACTTAATGTGTGGCCCAAGACAACTCTTCTTATTCCAGTGTGGCCCAGAGATGCCTAAAGGTTGGACACCCCTGTTCTAGAGGGGAATCTGTTTCTGGTTTCCTCCTGCTTCCAGGGACTGGCAGCATACCTTGGCTTATAGTCACGTTCCATCCCCAAAACCAGCAATCTCCTGACTTGACCCTCTGCCCTATCATCCCATCTTCTCATGCTGACTCTCCTCCTTCCTCTTTTTAATTATAAGGACCTTTGTGATTACACTTGAGTCTACCCAGATCATCCAGGATAATCTCTCCATCTCAGGATCTTTAATTTAATCACGTCTGCAAAATTCCTTTGGCCAAGTAAGATAACATAGTCTTCCGTTCCAAGGATTAGGCGCAAGGGTTCAGGATGAGTCACCCCATGATGTGCCTCTGTGGTATGTGGATTATTTTGAACTAAAGGCAACCCAGACCCTGCAGGCTCAAGAGAAACTCTACTCCCTCCCATTAGCAATCTAGAGGAATTTTAACTAGGGGCCTTGACCATAATAAGAAATGATAAGATCACCTTTTTGACCCTACCTATATGTCAGGACAAGCTACTAATTACTCAACATATGCTACCCCTCCAATGACCTTCTGCTGCCCCAAGGTGCCTTGCCTCATCCCTGCTTCGGATTATCATGCATACCTCATGTTCCCTTTCTGTCTGTGAACCCTTCATGTATGTGGGATATCTGACTCTCTCATGGATGTGGGGTTCCCATGCACATTACAGTCACCTAAGAAGCATTAAAACCTCCCAATACCCAGCACACACCCAGACCAATTAAGTCAGAATCCCTGAAAGTGAGAAACATCAGGAGCCTTTTAATGTTCCTTGGATAACTCCAACATACAGCCAAGTTTCAAAACCCCTGGTATAGGTACTTGGTGATTCGTGAAGGCCTCTTCCTGTGGGGTTTGTTTGTTTGTTTTAAGGAATTGTTAGTAATGATGAAGGAATCTGGAGCTCTCCTGGTTGGCGACCCCCTACTTCCACATACTTTTCACCGCCACCCACCCCCAATACTGTTTCCTCCATTCCCAGGTGAGAGGCACCCCCCCACCCCCCACCCCGGCCCCTGCCTATTCACTCTCTCCCAGGTCTCTGTCTCCTCATTCAGACCTGCATCTCCAAGCCACCAGGATCCAGTACGCCATCTCACTGAGCTCTCACCCTACCTCAGGCTAGAAGCTGCTGCCTAAACCTCTTCTGCCCCACCCTAGCTTCCTCCCAAAGTGGGTATCTGTGCTTTTGCTTTCTGGAAAGATTATTCCCACTTACTCAGGCCAGTCTCTCTTTTTGGCCTCCAGCATCCAGAGTACACACAGAGCAGAGCAGTAGAGGAAACACTCAGGACTCAATGACAGACTCCTGAGTGGAAGTGGGGGCATGGACTGAGACATAGGAAGGAGACAGGAGCACAAGGAACTGTAAGAATCGAAGTTACTTCCAGAGAGACTGGGAGAGAAAGAGAGAGAGAGGAACTCCATGCATAAAAAGTGTCAGTGGTTCTCATTTTGAATAACTAATGGAAAGAAAAACTGTAACATGTCGTTTTGATTCCATAATAAGTAATTTTAATGAATTGCTTATCATTTGCATACTTGTTATGCAGCATTAAGACTCTTCTATACATCATTTTGTGCTGCACGAATATATATGTGTACTTTAGATTTATAAACTTCATTTGATAACGATGCTTACCGCTGCTTGCATTACTCATAATACAGGGTATAGGGTTGTAACATCGTATCAGAAATGTTGGTATATGTGGTTTAGCAGGAAATCCATTGTTTGATCTATAACATATCCAATTAGTGAAAACTGAGTCCTATTCTGGCCAGGGTTCCTTCACAGAGCTTTTTACAATATTCTCTCCATAAGGTGCCTCCCTTTCTCTGTGACCTGGTGTAGAAGCAGGAGCGATTAACTGCGCATAGCTATACATAGTGCATGTAATATCCATTCTTCCAGCAGGGGGCTCTCTCACCATTAGAAGAATAGATGGAATGAGTTCATTCATTTATTGATTCTTCAAAATATCATTGAGTTCCTACTAATTTCCAAATTTTGTTATTTTTCCAGGGATACAGTAGGGAGGACTTTGTTCTCATAGCACTTAGAATCTATCCAATTTTTAGCTACTTCTACTAGAAATAATCATTGTTTCCTAAGTAAAAGCCATTATTACTAGGACATTCATTTTGATGCTGGTTGCTGAGAAAGTAAGTACTTTGGAAGAGACTTTGCAGACAGAGCAAATTTGATTTCATTCTCCGTGGTGTGAGGGATGTATTTCTTCCTACAAGTGGAAGAGAAGTTGCCTGTCCCTGTTAGCCTCTTCTGAGATCTACCCTATGTTGGGTTCCGAAGGCAGCAGCTTCCTATGCCAATATTTTCAAACTTCTAGTCTTAGGATCTATCATTCTAAGAGCAATAGGGAAATCAGATAGAATATTCAGGTTGCAGAGACTGCAAAGATCAGCTAGAGCAATGGTAGTCAAAATTTTGTACAAGGACCAATTCAAGAAATTTTTTTCTTGCATTACATTATTTTTTCTCTTCCAAATATAAAAGTGACACCATGGCCTCAAATGGGAGGAAACCACTCTCACAAATTGGGATTATCCACTTTAATGAATTTCTGAAATGTAAATGCGAAGCTTGGTACTGTTTTATGAACCCCTAAAACATGAACATCTGAACACACACGAGAGGTGGTGGCCACTTCCACTGTTTCTTCTTAACATTTCAGGCTCGTGCACCTCAAAGGCCAATGGACGTACTTTGCTGACCGAGTGTCCAGCCGTCTCATTTGGCAGATGAAGGGTCTAGAACCCCGAGACGAGGAAGGGCTTGCCCATGGTCACACAGGGAGTTCTCAGGGCATCTTATTTCAGGAGTTTTTCTTAACGATTGTGAAATCATAGCATCTTAGAGTTAAAATGAATCGTAGGAAGTCAACCAATCCAACCTTCTACCCAAAGTGGAATCCACCCCTGAAGGGACATCTCCCCCTCAAAGGGGCCTACTCCATCCCGAGAATCCTAAAAGCCATATGTCCGGCCCAAAGACAGGTTCTCGTGGCTTCTGGCTGTGTTGACTGCAATCTGTATAAAGAGCTGCACTGCAGTTATTTGAGAACAATGTTCATAACACCAGCTCTCTTCACCCCACCGAACACCCTCAGCTTTCAGCTGTTTTCCATATGCTGCCGTTGCCTCTCACACCATCAGACCCCATCCGGACCCTAAAACGTGATGTCAAATGTGAAATTCCTTCAGCTGAACAGGACAGGCAGTGAGCCCAGTGGGCATACACAAAGATAAAAAGTAGGTTCATTTCCCAGAAAATGGATTTTATCTGCGGATGAGAGAATAAAGCATACTCACTCTGAGCACCTACAAGAAAAACGGCCTTTTGTGCCATTTCACTCTATAAAAGTCTTTTTCAGTGTAACCAGTTCTCTCATCTAAAGAATGAATTAATTTAGGAAAGAAAAACTGAGACATTTCATTCATCCGACAGCAATACAAATCAGCCAAGAAATTCCAAGCACCACTCACTCCTCTCCCCGCCACATCCCAGGGCCTGGGCTCCGCGTGAACTGGGTGGAAGTGGGTGAATGAATGTCTAGAGGTTCAGTGCTCTCCGGATGACGCATCACATTGTCACAAAGCACATTTTCTCCAGTGTCCAGAGATACAACTATAAGGGCACTTCAGATTCAAATGCTAAGCATACCAAGAAACCCACCAAGGAGTCAACCATGCAAACTGCTTCCATTAAGAAATAATATATGGATGTATTTATGCAAATCAATGACTAAAACATACCCATGGCAACAATTTTCAAATAATGTCCAATTCCTCAAACTAGTTTTAGCTCATTGACCGTGCTAAAAACGAACCCATTGTCCTCAATCCTGCTGAAACTCCTTAGGACCCTTTGTGCAGCTCAGCAGTTACTCAAAGCAGTCCAAGACTGAGGCCAGAAAGTCAATATTGGCAAATGCTCCGAATTTTACACCAGCCCCCAGCAATGTACAGGTAGTGTCCTCTGTATCTTTTCAGCCAGAAACCTTACTTTTGATGTGTCATGGGAGCATTTCAGAGACTTAGAATGACCAGATTTACCGAGCCAAAACAAGTTGACTTACGCAAACCATGGCACAGAACATTTGAATTAGTATCCTCCGAAAATTTAGAAGTCAGATTACCTGTGCTTGTCCCCATTTGGACGTGAGCTATGATCAGTTTACTGAGATCATGTCCCATGTCCCAAAGCTACTAAAATATCTTACACACACACACACACACACACACACACACACACACACTTGACTTTCTCTGGAGGCATTTCAGCCCCCAAATGGGACATGAAGATAATATCTAACAATAATACCTAATGCAATTTGTTGGGTACCTTTACATAAAGTATTTCATCCCGCATTCATAAAAAGAAATCTCACATAGATGCTTTATTCGTTCGCATACTACAGATGAGGAAACTGAGGTTTAGAAGAGTGAATTCACTCGTCCACGCCGCTCAGCTAGGAGCTGACAGATGGGACCCCAGGGCCGCCAGCAGAGCTTATGGCAAGTACCACCCTTCTCAGAGTACGCTTCCCATTGAGGAAGAGAGGAGCTGGGTTATGGCTTTGGGTCTGCCACCTAGAAAGAGTAAAAACTGCCTGACTAACTGGGCTGGGGAGGACTCATTTCATTTTTGGCCATTTTCTTAAACAGCAAACCAAATATCTATCCCTACTTCCTAAACACTTCTTTTTGAAAATCCCCAAATTGCCTTTAACCCAATGTTGAGATCCAAATCCACTAGTTTCTCTTCATCAATAGCTCCCCGCCCCCAGTAGTTCTTCTATATGAAGGCAGCTTCCTGCAATGAAACCTGCACTGAGTTGAACATCAGAAAACTGGGTTCTAATTCCAACCTCACCACCTGCCCTTGTGAGTAAGTCATTCCTTGGAATTTATTCCCTTTACCCCTAAAATGAAAAAAATGATGTTATCAGCTTCCTAGAGTTCTTACAAGCATTAAATAAGAATAATACATGTGAAAACATTTCTCAGAATCCTATGCAAACATTATAATTATTATTATGCTTTGCGTTTGTTGATATAATTTTCCACTTTATTCATAAGATGGAGCCATCTGGAGTATTTTTCTATTTTTTCCTTTATTATGTTTAAGTGATACAAAGTGTCAACAAAGTGAAGAAATTCTCACAGTTTGCCAAACGTACCATGAAAATGCTCGAAGGCTAATCATTCCTATCATTTTGTTTTACCCGTTCTAACAAGTACGGAGAATAATGCATTTGGCTGAGAATGACTTCAGATTAACTTCTCTAGCATAAAGCACTCAACTTTCATAATATATGTGGAGCGAGTAATAACCACTGAAATATCTAATTGCTTTTTAAGAAATATTTGTTTTCAATTTAGGTTTCACAGAAATGTGGAGAACTAAATTATATTGTCTCTAATGGCCTTTAGGAAAACTCCCAGTGTCTGTAATAGATTAGGAAAAGGAAACAGAGTTACAGAAAAAAGAAAATGAGTTTTTTTAAAGCCTTGGACCCTAACCTCTCATTATTTCAGAAATCATAACGAGGACCACACAGTTTATTATTGAAGTAAGATTATCGATCACATTTTGTAATATTTTTATACAGCTAGATGGACTCTGTTAGGATAGTTTTAAATGTAGATTTTAATCCAAGGATTTTTTTTTTAAATAAAATGCATGTGTTCATGTTGATGCTGACATATCACTGAATTTCTTTCATCTCTATTTTCTTATCTTCATGTATGAAAAAATATATATAATGTTTAAGAAATGCTGTTCAGTTTACTCCTTCCCAGCCCTACCATCTGACCCACGTGTTTAGGGGCTTCGCACCCATTTCCTCGGTTTTATTCTAGTCTGGAACTATATTCTCAGAATGTCTTCACTTGAAGCCTGCTGTTTTTTTGTGGTATGCCTTATTCCAGCTGCATTCCAGCTGTTTGCCCTGTGCATGCGGTTATTGCAGGCCAGAGCTCTCCCTTCATGGGACTAATAAAAGGCCAAGCAGACAGGATATCAACGATCTTTATTCTCAAAATAACAAGCTGGCTTTTGAAGATGGTCTTAGAACGCTCCCCATGCAAAAGCAGAGATGCCAGGCGGTCCTAGAACTGTCAATTGTGCACGTGGCCATTCATGTAAAGGTCATGCAGCAAAAACGGTCTCTAGAACAGCATATCATTCCCAACTCTGCCACGCCTCAGCTGGTTGACCTTGGATGACCTTGGGGGACTTACTTAACCTCTCTGAGCCTCAGTTTCCTCATCTATAAAATGTGGGAAATGATTACCCCTATCCTCAGAGTTGTTGCAAGAAGTAGTTGATTTTATATGTGTGAAATACTTAGTGCCTGGTGCACAGCGTATACCCAAAGCGTTTCCTGTTAGTGTTACCATTGTGTTTGTTATTATTTATTCATTAAATATTTACTAGTCTCGCTAGTGCTGTTGCACTAGGCAATATAATACAACATTAAACAAAGCAAACCAGAAACAGCCCTCATGGCGTTTACAGAGACAAACGCAATCTACCAAATATATAACAGACGTGATATAAATGCACGAGGGATAACTGCACCCCTAAAAACCATGGGCCTGCCTACCAGGTTTCTTAATGTCTGCAGACCCTCTCTTTTTTCCAGCTGACAGGAAGGAGTCTGCTCCGTTACTGGAGTCAGCAAACTAGGACTGTCTCGCTCATCTGACTCCTTTGCGCCCTATTTCCAAGCAGAGACCCGGTTCCCACTCCTCCCCACCCTGTTGTTGAACAGCTCCGTTCTATAGTACAATCCACAGCTCACGCTCCCGTCATCCCCGAGCTGCCCCTTTGAAACTCAGCCCAGGCCCTGATTCTGTTTCAATCAGCTGTCCTCTTGGGCTCTGCGGCTTGGGTGGCTGTTGAGTCTTTTTTTTTTTTTTTTTTTTTGGCTGTTGAGTCATTGTTTGGCATATTACTCCAGCTTCTGCTTCCTCACATTGCCCATATTCCTGCTACCTTCCACCCCACCCACTTTAAATCACCGGATCTGGCTTCAAATGCTGCCTCAAGTGCTTATGAACTCCGTGAGGGTTACCAAGTTGCTTCACCTTTCTCAGTCTTTGTCATCTCACTTGTAAAAATGAGAATAAAAATATACCATAGAGTTGAGTAACTTAAATAAGATATAACCCCTTAAACAACTTTTAGTATCCAACACTCAATAAATAAATTTCTTTATACAACAAATATTTATCCCCAGGCACTAAGGATATTTATCCAACAAGGACTTATGCCCAGGCACTGAGGATACAAGGGTCAAAAATATATATATAAATTGGTTTCTTCATTTGTGAAGATTATATTCCATCAGGAGAGGCACCAGAATAATGTAAATTCTAATAAGTACTATATAGGAAACAAAAAAAACTTGCTGAGATAGAAAAACAAGGACTTACTATGCATATACTGGTCAAGATAGGAAAACAGGAGGCAGTCATAGGAAGGAGCATGTGCAAATATCCAGAGGTGGAAAAAAGTTCGCATGTTTGAGGCCCTGAAAGACCCCAATGGCTAAAACCTGGTGAGCCAGGGGTGCAGTGGCCCAAGATGAGCTTGGACAGCTGAACCTTCTAGGCCTCCGTCCCCAGGGTTTACAATGTTCTTGTAATGTAGTGTCTCTTCCTCCTACCACCATCTCTAGCCCCCAGTTGCACTTTATAGATAATGAGTAGGCACTGCTACACAAAAGTCAAGTTGATCTCCGTCTTAGGAATTCCTCCTGTTACTACAAATCCAGTTCTTCATGAAACGAAGAGGGAGAGAAGGACAGTGTGACTTGCGTCATGTCCTTTTGTTTTCTTCCTTCTCTTCAAATGTCAGTGTGCCCTGGGGGCTCAGTCCTGTCTCTGTCATCTCCTGGAGTCCCATGACTTTATGTCTCATTTTTATGCAGATGATTCCAGTTTATGTCTCAGGCTCTGACTTCACAGAGCTCCAGACGCATGTCTACGTCTGGTGTCCAGTAGGTATCTCAAGTTCACTAACCAGAAGAGAGACATTCATTTTTGTCCTCCAAAGCCGGTCTTCCCTCAGTCTTCCCTACCACCATCCAACCTGTTCTTCAAATCAAAACTGTAGATACAGTCCTTGTCGACTCCCTCTCTCGTGCCCTCCCCGTGCAGTCCACCCAGTCCTGTCAGAGTGCATCTAAAATAGACCCCTGAGCCGTCTATTTCTCTAACTCAACAGCCATTCACCTCCCCAGGTCGATCTACAATCACCCGGGCTACCTGGGTTGCTACAACAATCTCCTGGGTGATCTATTTCTCCCAGCAATCAGTTGTTCATTGTTACCCCCAATGATCAGTTCTCCACAGACCAACCAAAGGGATCTGTTGAGAAAGTAAACATTAGTCACCTCAGGTTAGTCCCTGGCTTAAAACCTGTAAAGCTTCCCACTGCACTAAAAATATTATCTAAGCCCCTGACCCTGGACCATGAGACCCTATGTCACCCAGCTCTCAGCTTCCCTCTCCTCCTATATCAGTAAGATCACTCCACACTGCCCTCAAATGTACCACCTGATGGGCTGCAGGCATCCTGTTCCCTCTGCTTCACATCCTGTTCCCTCTGCCTCACGTCCTGCCCCCATCTTTGCAGGTCTGGCTTTTTCTTGTCCTTGGGGTCATGCCTCTCAGAGAAGCCACCCTGGCGTCTCATTTTAAAGACCTCCATTGCCCCGGTCATTGTCTGCAACAGCACCACCCAATAGAACTTCCTGAGATGGAAATGTTCTATAATTAGTGCTGTTCAATACTGTACCCATAAGCTAAGCCACATGTGCCTAACTGAGCACTTGAAATGTGGCTACTGCAGCTAAGGAACTGATTTTTTATTTTCTCTCATTTTGATTTATGTTAATATGAATAGTCCCATGTGCAGATTGGGGCTATCCTGTTGAATAGAACAGCCCTATGACATCATCATATTTTATTTGCCTCCAGAGCATTAATAACTATCTGAAGTTATCATGTTCATTGCTTTCATCAGTTTCATGAGAGCAGGGACCTGGTCTTCCTAGAAAAAGTGCTGGACACACGAAAGGTGTTGTATAGGTTACCTATTGCTGCCTAGCAACTTATCACAAACTCAGCAGCTGAAAAAAAACACATCTGTGACATGATGGTCCTGTGAGTCAGGAATCATAGGCATGGTTTAGCTGGTGGCTCTATCACAGGTCTGTCATCAGGGCGTTGCCCAGGGCTGGGGTCTTTCTCATCTGAAAGTTTGACTGGGGAAGGGTCTGCTTGCAAGCTCATGTGGTTGTTGGCAAAGTTCAGCTCTCCTAGAATGAGGGACTCAGTCCCTAGCTGGCTATTGGCTGGAAGCGGCCTTGAGTCCATGGCCACGTGAGGCTCTCCAACACGCAGCTCATTCCATACTGGTCAGCCATGAAGGACATAGTTTGCTAGCACGACAGAAAGTTACAATCTTATGTAAACTAATCATGGAGGTGATAGCTCATCACATTAAGGGTCATTTTAGGAGTCTGACTGCCACAAGTGGTTATCATTAAGCCTTCACTAAATAAGTGAGGGAAGGAAGACTCTTCTGGCTGAGTAGTGTGACTGGTTATAGCACTTTTATTCCCCACAGGAGAAAGTAAAGCCTCTTGAATCAGATTATCAAGGGGAAAATAGAAGTTCTTTCCCTGAAGAAATATGAAAAACTAAAAGAGCAATGGTAAAGGAAGCCTCTCAGCAAATACGGCAGGTCTTCATTTGAGAACTATTCAGAGCAGGAGCCCTGGCGTCACATTGCTCAGATTCGAAGCCCAGCTGTGAGTTTTTCCCAGTTGTGTACTCCTCTGTGCCTCTGTTTACTACAGGATTGTTGTCAGGATTTAATGAATGAATAAATGTGGCAAACTGGGAACCGTGCCTCTTAGAGAGTAAGCCCTCAAGAAGAGTCAACTCTTATTGTTGTTACCACTACTATATGGACTTTTGTGCTGAAAACAAGCTTTCTGCTTCGATTGCTGTTGACGTGGTTCTTCTAAGTTGATGATTCTACCTCTGGGGGTTCCCACCTGCAAGCAACAAAAAGCAACTCCAGCTAACAAGCAGCAAATGGAATTTATTTAAAAACATAGGCGTGGATCCCAGAATCCCTGGAAGAACTGGGCAATAGGCATGGATGGGGCTGTGCAGCCAATAACAATGCCCAAAATCAGAAGGCAGAACCTATCTGGTGAGACCTACCAGTCTCCTCTGTCCCCATTACTGCCATTGTCACCTTTAAACCTTTGATATTATGGCTTGTACCACTGACACTCCCAGGCCCAGATGCTACATATGGCCAACTGCCCTAAGTACCTCAGTGTTCCTTCAGTAGTCACCACCATGGAATTCGGGTCTCGCAGCTGCCGCATCACTGACTCTGGGTTCTCAGCCGGCACCACCTGACGGATGGATGCTCGGTCTCGAAGAGATGCTGGAACAGCAAGGATTTGGAACTTTCTCCGTCCAAGATTCATTAGAAGAGGAATTTCTAAAACATAAGATGAGCTTTCCAATGCTGGACAGCTAAAATAATTTTTCAGGGTGAAAGTCCATTAAAGTGGTCATTAATGATTTCTCCATGCTAAGCATGATATTTTTAATCCATGTATTAAAAATTCAGTATCTTCCAGTAGGGAAGTTCTCTCAAGGATTTATATCCCTCATCATGTTCCTTCCTAGGTTGATGGTACTCCTGGAGCCAGAATGAAAAAATGGTTAAATAGTAGGTGTTTGACTGCTTTATTTGCATTACTTTTTCACTGATGGACTTTCTTCCACCAGAAAATCATTAATTGCCTATTATATTTCTTCACCAAGCCTTGTATTCTTTCAGCTGCAGAAACTATGATATCACAGGTGTCTTGCCCTTTAAAAATGAACTTGTTGCTGTTCAAGATCTTCTTGGAAGAAGTTCAAACTGTTCTTGCTTGTGGTATTTTTATTTCATTTTTCTAGGAAACAGTCATGAGAATTCCATGAGAACTTCTCAAGGGCAGCTCTGGGCCCTTGTGATTTGGTACCAGTGAGCTTAACATGAAGTCGAGGCTCCTCTACTCACTAGAAAAGGAACCCCTGACACCAAGGTCGAGGCCAAATGGTCTTCCAAAAGGACTGTCCCATTTTGCATGCCGACAGGCAATGCAAAAGAAGAAGACTTGGGAAATTTCTGCTTTGGATAATAATATTCTATTGCCACTATCTCAAGAATCTGGAATTTTTCTCTAGTCTTTTTCATGAGACCACAATTTCCCATGTTATCTTGCCCTAATACTCTACATCTATAGAAGTTTGCTCAACAAGCATATATTTGGCAAGTTAGTCACATTGCTTTAAACATACTATACAACAGTGTGAGAAAAAGCACGTGGAGATAGATGCACTCCGTGTGCAGATTGGGAAACGTGCATTATACAACCTTGGTTACTTAACTCGGCTTCGATCTTCTGAAATGATGGTTCTCAACCAGGGGCTGCTTTACCCCTTGGAGGGCACTTGGCAATGTCTGAAGTCATTTTGGTTGTCCCAGTTGGGATGGGGAGGGGCAATGCTACTGACGTCTAGTGGAGAGAAGCTAGGAATGTTGCTAAAAACCCTACAAGGCACAAGACACCGCCTCACAACACAGAATTATCCCACCCAAGATGTCAATAATGCCGAGGTTGAGAAACCCTGACGGGAACGCAATGACTTACGTTGCACTTGGAGTTTCCCTCCCGTGCCTCTTTCCCTCCTTGGTCTAGAGGCATCTCTTCTGGTTCTCGGGTCTTTAAAGAAGCCAGATCCTTCCGCAGCAGCAGCAGCCCGGATCTCATCCTCAGGCCTGACTGTGGCTGATGAAGCCACGCCCTGATCTCCCATTCTGAAAATTCTTTGAACAAATTTCCCTTGGTAAGTACTCTTTGTTTGCGAGCCTTTTCTGAAATGCTTTCACTCCGTTATGGGCATCTGAACCTGGGACTTGAGCAAACCCAGCTCTGGTGCTCACCACTCTGCATATTGAGCCTGTTTTTCTAAACAGTGTGGACGGAAAGCCCCCATAGGCACTGAGCATCTACACGTAGTCCATGCGGCCATAGTAAGTCAGAGAGCCTCTTCCTGTTTCATTTCCACATTCTGCAAAATAACAGTAAAACTAACTTCACAGGGTAGTTTGAGCCGACGACATAAATGTAAACCCCTTTAGTAATCTATGAAACAGTAGAATGCCTGTTTTTACCATTATTATCGCTTCTCTCCCCAACTCCTTTCTATACCCTGCTCCCCCAATATGTGTAGGCAGGCCTCCCTGATGAGGATGTCACACATCAAACCAGTGAAACATTTGCTTTTAGCAAATCATCGTATCTCTAACTTGCATTTTCATTGCACTTGCTCCTACCCATGCAGATAGTGAATCTACATAGTCACAGGTTATGAAGAGTAAACAAGGGGGTACATTGTAGGGGGACTCTCCCTAAATTTAGCAGAAAAAAATTACAAATAGTTCAGGATTTTTACTTTATGGTGCCTGGAGATAGAAAATAAAATAAATAATAAAATACCATATTTTCTCAAAGAACAGTCTTATAATGTGTGGCTGGAAAAAAAATGGCATCAGATAAATAAAAGAAAGAATAAACTCCTATAATTTTTAAAGTAGAAATCTACTTCAAGACCTAGAAAATAAATATAAATGTGTTGCACCTCTTGATGCGTGCTATTTTTGTTAGTCTTAACATGTGAAAGGCTTTTTTATTGATTGATGTCTTGGATAGTTTACATTTATGAAAACACAGCTCATGGAAGTTTGAATTGTTATCCTCTTTTTCCCTTTGGAAATTTCCTTAAAGTCAGCAGATATAATCAGTCTTTCCACCTACCTGGAAGGACCTGGCAATGTTTAAACCATTATTTGTAAAGTCACTGCAGAATCTAAGCATTTGAAGCTTCCCCAAAGGAAGCGAGTTCCCCATTGTCTCTCTCCTGCAGCATTGAATGGCAGAGAAAATCACACAAGGAGAGCTATAAAGAAATGAGTGGCACAGAAACAGTTATAGCCCTTGGGCTTTGAGCATTGGAAGGTATTAATGAGTTGACTGTTGATGAAGTACA
The DNA here is from genome assembly GCA_007922815.1 of Macrotus californicus. NCBI lineage: Eukaryota > Metazoa > Chordata > Mammalia > Chiroptera > Phyllostomidae > Macrotus > Macrotus californicus. The sequence continues at coordinate 14,718 of VMDR010004556.1, forward strand.
GAGTTTTTTGAGGAGCATGTCATTGAGACACGCTTGTCTCCCTTCCTCCCAGGGTCAACAGCATGAGACACTACTTCAGACACTGTGGAATGAGTGAGGCTGTTCACAGTGAAGTGAATTAATAAGTGTTAATTATATGGTTACACACGCACACTACTATCTATCTGTATTTCCTAGTAACCTACCCCTCCATTTTAGAAACTGTGGTTTCTTCACCCTATACATATATACAAAGGAAGACATTTCAGAATTATTATAGTTGGGAATGTTATGAAGGCAGGCATTTAGATGGGTGAATATTGAATCAAGAATCCATCCCCTCCAGCTAGAGGCATGCGTTTGGAAGTAATTCCTGATGTACAGATCAGACTTGATACTGTCCTCCTATTGTCACTGTCTTCAGCACTGGCAATTCACTGGGGCCTGCTCTTCAAGGCAAGTGGTGGTTAATAGTCCAGTGAGATTTTGGCTCTTGGGTCTTTACTTGTTTAGCAAACTCATTGCAATGTGTCAGGCTTCACAGGCTAAGTCAGTCTCTTAACCCATCCAGTCTGGCATAGCTCCCTAAGGGGCCACATCAGCAATTGCTGTCCCTTGTGACGACAGTGTGACATTTGCCTTTTCTATTACAGGTTAAGGATTGCAAAGTGAACACTTTAGAGACTATTCATTTCCAGCCAGGGATGTGACCTAAAACTCAGGTACTGCCGAAGGTGAGTGATGGGGCCCGGCTCGGGAATCCCACAGAGGTATGGATTAGTAAGAGGAAAAAACCAGCATGCTGTCGATTGACAATCTTTTGTCTAAACAAGACATTCCTTTCCATAATCAGGGCAATCATGATAAGTCATGCTTAATCATTAAATCTAAAAAGTGGCATGTAATTCAGAACAAAGAAGAAATTCAAACTTTTCAGTAAATTCCCCCAAAAAGTATCTACGGTTAAGTCAGGGTCCCCCCTTATCACTGAACTAACTGTTCTGTTTGGTTAACTCACCACCTTCCTAAAGTGGCTCATCTCCGTCATCAAAGCCAGGCAACCTCTGAGTCTGCCGTCGCCATGACCCAGTCCTTGGGCACAAGTTTCTGAAAGATCAGAGCTATCATTTTCTGCCCCCTGAGGTTCTTCACCTCCCATGGCTAAGGCTGTTTAAGCTCAGCCCACTCCCCTTCTAAAATGAACCTAGAGCCTTTGAAACAGAGGTACCCAGGGAGCTCCAGCACCAGACTCCATCCAGTTGTGTGGCCTCCCAGATTCACGGCCACCTTCCCCGCATACCCATGTACACAACATGGCCTACTCGCCTGTAGGCTGCCCCTCTGGCCTGGCTCTGGTCCTTGACGTTTGCTCACTGACCCATCAGTGCTGACACCCTGCATTAATTTTAGAGGGTGTAATCAGAGCATGGTGAAGAACAGGATTCCTTGAAACCTCATCCTGAAATTGTTTAACTATAAGGGTTTTAGCTGTTCATGACTGTGAATCTGCATAAGGCATGTGACCTAAATGGGAACTTGAGAGATGCCGGAGAAATAGGCAATTGAATTTTATACTCATGTAGACTTTCTGTGTGATATTAATGCCAGTTGGGCACTGCATTGTTCTGACCAAATTTAAAAAGTCTGTCAGTAATATTCTATAGGTCATACTTTCTTCTCCCCCAGGAAAATTCCTACGACACATTCAGCAAGTCCACGTTATTGTCAGGACCTGTCCCGATGTTTCACATGCACAATGCTACTAGCTGAGCCCACCCAGTTCCTGATTCTACCAAGCCTATACCTGCCTTGACCTTTGCAATTGCTGTTCCTTCTGCCTGGAATGCTGTAAAAGGTTGAGTGATTCACTCCTCATTCAAGTCTCAGCTCAAATATTCTGCTTTCAGAGAGGCTGCCTTTGACTGCCCTGTCTAGCTAGTGTTGCCCCCCTCAACAACATTCACTAAATAACATCTTTCTTTAGTCTCTTCCTAGCACAAAATACTACCAAAATTATCTTATTAATTTACTTATTATCTGTCTCTCTCACTAGAATATCTATCTCCGTGAGAACAGAGATCTCATCTTAGTTACTGTTCTCTTCTTCATCCTCAAACAGTGCTGGGCTCTGAATTAGTATTTTTTAAATTAATTATTTGCGGCAAATTCATGTTATGTTTTAATATCTGGTAGAGCCATGTCCACTTGATTGCTCTTTCTTGTCGCCTCATTTTTATAAACTTGTTGCAATGACTGAAACTCCTTTTACTAAATTGGACATAAGTTCTGCTCCACACAGATACATGACTTAAAATAATCTTATCATTCTAATTCTTAAATTAATATTTGTTAATAGAAAATTTAGAAAATACAGCATAGTATATAGGAAAGGAAACAAGAAATCAACCATACCGCTGCAACTCGGAGATGGCATGATTAATATGAGATTCCTTCTAAAAGTTTCTTCTAAATATATGTATATATATATTTATACACACACACACACACACAAAATTAAGCGTTCTATAACCAATTCCACGATGTGTGCATTGGCAGGGGGTTCTCCACTCCAGCAACTGTACTAGAACACCAGGTAGTTGTCCTACCCTTCAGCTCAATTCTGACATAAGAACATGGGGGACAATGAAAGAAAACTCCTTTAGAAGGTGGAAAGTGCAGATAAGGACCACAGAATACAATTCAGTGAGGGGCAGCCTACTGTGGGTCAGAATTGGGGCCAAACCGAGGAATATGCCCACCCTAGTACAGAGAGAGACCCTTGCAATGTCTGCCTGGTAGGATTCCAGAATTGCCACAGACCATTACTCTCTGAATCCCATTCTTCTCCTTTTTGAATGAGTGTTAATGGTAATTACTCTGTTCTTACTGTTATGCATTAGGTACGGAGAGGGTGGGGGAACACAGACATTTGTTTGTTTAGTTCCTGGGTCTCCATATCAGGAGAAGCTACATCCCCGCCCAACCACTGTGAGCTCATGAACTTTGAACTTGATACTGTGATAAGAGAGAATTTTTCCAGTTATTTCCCCAGGAAAGAGTTTGCATATATTTTGCATGTAGGAAGAAAGGTAAACCTAATAGCTAATGATCAGAAGGGCTGATGGTGGTAGTCACTAGTCTTATCTGCTCATGCTTCACCCTTTGGGGCATTTTCTGGACTCCTAGTGGGTGGTAGTTGGGGAGAGCACATGACTAGTTTTGGAAAATGAGTTATCAACATAAGGGACCATTCACACATGTAATTGTCATTGTGAGTTCCTCCCATGCACTTTTCTCCGGTAAATAGGGTGGCACCCCTCAGCCTGTGTTCCTAAGTAATGATGAGAAACAAATTCCCCTGCAATCCATAATAGACAGGTAACATCAATAAGAAATAACGTTTTTGTTTTCAGCCACTATGATTTTGGGGGGTTGTATGTTATTGCAGAATATATTTCGTTCAGAGTAGCCTATCCTGAACAGAATCCCTATTTATTATCTGCCTCTTGCATCAGAAATTAGGCTTAGCAAGGACCAGAATCTTGCCCATCTTGCTGTAAATTATATGCCAGATATCTATCACTACACTGGCTCCTAGTAGGTCCTCAATAAATACTTCCTGAATCAGTGGAGGGGTGAATTCTCTTGGCATAATTAAGGTTTTTGCTCCAGTAATAGCTGGCTCCTGACAAAAATTTCTGTTATCACTCAAGGTTGGCTCAGCATTGCTACAGTGATAAACACCCAAATTTCAGTGACTTGAAACTACAAAAGCTTACTTGTTATTGTGCTGCACATCCGCTATGGGGTGGCAGGGGAGCTCTGCTCATTCTAGTCCCTCAGGACCCCAGACTGACTGTAGTCACTGTCTGTAAAGTTGTGGGTTGCTGTAGCATTGACTCACTGTCTGCTCATAACTCACGTGACTCATATTAACTCCTGCCCATAACTAACAGTCCCAAATTAGTTACATGACATTACTCAACCAGAAGGAACCAGGAAGAGCACTTCTCTCTTGGGCCCAAGATGGCAGACAAAAGGAAGTATCTCTGGAGCACCTAACCAAAAAGATTAAAAAAAATAATAATAATGAAAATATATTTGATAAGTGAGGGGAAGGGAGAAATAGAACTGGGCTGTATGGTAGACGTCATTGAGGGACCTACATAAGGTGGGTGGTAATATTTGCATTGAAACCTCAAAGGTAAGAAGGAGTGAGCAAGAATTGAAAGAATATTGCAGACAGGAAATAATAAGTATAAAATGGCCCTGGGGTGGAATGAGCTTGGTTCTTCCTGACATGGCAGAAGATGAGATCTATGGGAACCAAAGAAACAACACAGGTGAGAGGGGCATGTTAGGACATAAGAGAGACTATCAAGGTCAGATCTAGACAGCCTGGAGAGCCATAACAGATAATCAGGATTTTATCCTAAATGCAGTAGGAAGCCATTGAAGGGTCTTAGATGAGAAGTATATGTTTGATTCATGTTTAAAAAAATTAATTCTGGCTACGTGGGGAATTACTTGGAAAAGGGTAAGAGTGAAAATGGGAAGACCAGCTAGGAGGCTATTACAGCAGTGTAGATAGATGATAAGACCAGGAATGGATCTGCGTGGGGGGTAGTCAGTATGAAGATGGCAAAAAGTGAACAAAATATTTTGAAGACTTACTGATAGACTGAATAAGAGGGAATGGTGGGAGTTATTTATGACTCCCATTGTCAAAGCTAGAGAAAGCCAGACACTAGTTTTTATCGGTAATAACTACTAAGGTAGGGAAAAGAGTCCACTGTGAACTGAACTCAACTTTGACTGGTACAGAGGTGACTGGGTGTTTTAAAGGAAAAGAACGAGGAAATACGATAAGGAGGGTCTCAGTTAAGTCAGGGAAATGAACATTTTTAAGTGGTTAGGCAGTGTAAATGTGATTCTACCCTCCTACAGAGACTGGGAGACAGACGCCCTATCCTTAGGCGTGGGAGGAAACAAATGGTTAAAAAAAAAAAAAAGGCAGCTTTGAGTTTTCTCAAGCAGGAACTTTCAGAGGGGGAGGAGGGCCGTCTTAGGAATGCGGCCTTGAGCTGTTAGGAACTATGTGTCTGTTCAAGCCTTTACAGACCAAGGCTGAGGCCTAGTTGGGAAGAGAGGTCAGAGGAGGCTGGGCTAGAGTTTGGTCAAGGAGAGAATCTTTGTTGCCATGTTTCTGGTTTCAGTGAGAGGGTGAGTGGTGGTGTCATTCATAGAGACAGGGGCATCTAAGGGCCAACAAGGTTTAGAATCTAGAGACTTAATCCTGGGCTGGATATGTTCAGTTTGAAACGTTCAAATGGGTGAGAAGTTGAACATAAGACTAGATCACCCAAGAGAAGGCTGGGCTGGAGCTATAAATCAAGAGCTGTTGGTGGGATGTAACGCAGAGATCACACAGGTGAGAGTGGGACTTAGAGATGAGAAGGGAGGCTAAGAAATCCTTCCCTGAGATGTTGCCAGGAAGGGTGCCATTGTTAGGGACATGGTTGTATTTCGAATGCTCACAAGGAAAAATGAACAGAATAACAGTGTTGCTGTTAAATATTTGGAGGTTTTTCTTTTGATTCCAAACCTATCTCTATTTGCTGTTTCTGAATGATAGCCCCCAAATTACATTTATTGAACACTACTGTTATCCCCATTTTATATGGAAAACTGAACATCCTTCTGAGTCTTGTGAAGGAAGCCAGTGCGCCTAAGGTGACAGAAAATTAGTAAGGGTTGGGTCCTCTCTTCAAAACTAAGCCACCTGGTTCCAGACTCTGTGTTCTGAACTGTTGTACTATGTGGCACTAGACAAGGTAAAGTAGCTTGGCTTATTTATTTAATGGGTCATAAATAATAGACTTGACATATAGAATAGTTCCAGTAAAAGTTTTTATTGGATCTCTATGCTCATGTATGCCTGTCTGGATTATTAGGGTGGAAGCACTATTCATCTGGTGGCTGTGCCTCAAGGTATTAGAGACAAATTCTAGATAGAATAAACTGGCTTCGCTACTCCAGTCCTGAAGCTTTAAACCCTTAAAAACAAATGAACACAAAATTTTTAAAGATGCAATGGTACAGGACAGTTAGGTTTCCTGTGCCCTGTGGCATCAAACTGAAGTCCTAGTCCTGGACATGTTCTACTGTCACGGAAATGATAATATTTCTCCACTGCTACACACTAAAGCTTTTCCCTCCACAGAAATAGATACAGCGTTGACACTAAATTCACATTGTTGGCGCAAGTATTAAAGAGTTCCTTCAGCGCAGAATTTATTCCATTTCACCTTATTTTTTAAACCATATCCTAGCAATCTTAGAGCCCCAGGGATATTTGACAGCCCAGGAAAGAGTGGAGAGGGGTGATAAAAGAAAAGAAGAAATTCAAAACCAAGTGTTCTACTGGACACTTTTAGGTGAGGACGATGACCTTGAAGGGCATCTTGGTTTTTTGCTTGTTTTGAAGTTTTTCCCGTTTATGGTATGCAGAAACGTCGTGAACACATCTTAAATACTGGTAACTTTCCTTTCCCTCGCTCTCTGCGTTTCAGGTCCTCTGACCCCCTTCCCTGGCCTCGGGCCCCGCCCACTCCAGCCTCAGCCCTCCGGCCTGGCAGGCCTAGACACTGCGCCTGCGCACACAGGTAGCCCTGCCAAGGGCCCTCGGGGCGGGGTCTCAAGCTCACAGAGGAAGAGGAAGAGGAAGTTGGGGAGGGTCCTAGCGGGGAGTGAACCGGAAGTGTAAAGCCTCCAGCTTCTCCGCCAGGCGGAACCTGCTCGGTTGGGCCCGGTGGCTGCAAAATAACTTTCTCCCGCCCCAACGGTCGCCTCGGCCAACTGCCTCGCCCGCCTGACAGCCTCCCCCGCCTTCTCTTCTCCTCTCTGGCTCCGCGCAGCCCCGTCTCCCTCTCGCCTGGCAGTATCCGCTTGCTCCTGCCACCACCTCCTCGTCTTCTGCCCGGCTAACCGGCCCGCCCAGCTGCAGTGATGTGCGACAAGGAGTTCATGTGGGCCCTGAAAAACGGGGACTTGGATGAGGTGAAGGACTATGTGGCCAAGGTAAGCGGCGGCGAGTGGATTAGGCAAGCACGGAGGCGGGATGGAGAGGGGGCTGAGGAAGCTGATGGGAGCTGGGCTGGCGCGGGTGGCGGTGGGGGAGGAAAGGCAAACTGGATGGAGGTGTCACCAAAGAGAGGGGAGTCTGGGAGTGTTAAGCTGGAAGAAGGGCCCCGATAACACGGTCCTTTGCCGGGTCAACCGCTATGTTACTACAGCCAGGCCTTTCGTGTTCTCCTGACCCCTTGGGGAAGGGGAGGAGTAGTAACCGGCTCTTTTAGCCTCACTTTTGAGTATTGATCATTTGAGTTTGGCCCTTTGCTAAGCCACAGTTACTTAAATCTTTCTTTGAATGAAGTAATTCTGCATCTTAAACCTGCCTGTTACTGAATGAAGCGACCTAAGTGACTCGAATCAGAAGAACTTTTTGTTTGTTTTAACTGTGGACCCGCTAATGCACTTAACGTATTCATTGACCGTGAACAAGAGTACCAAAAATAGCAATGGTTAAAATTCTGAAACTTGGTATCACTTCACTGCCGAGTCTCAACTTTGGGTGTGGCCTTTTCCTCTCCCCCTCGACCACAAATACTTTTTTGCTTCAAGTGGGGAAGCTTATCAGTTAGCATCTGAGTGTTTAAGATACCTGAGTAGTTGACAGACACACATGTTAACTTTAGCTACTCCCATCTTTCTCCTTGATCCCATCTGAAATGCTTACACGTGTAATAAACAGCTATGCAAGTTTAGCCGCGGTATATTTGAAGGTAAAACCACGATGAAGATGGCTCATCTCAAAACTAAACTCTCAATATAAAACTGAATCCACATTGTGGTAGACTGGGAAAAATCCAAGCTGGCCTGCCTTTGGACCCTAACATTGTGCCTTTTGTAATTAGGAGAGAACTTACCCATGATTTTGATATGATGATAATCTAAAAAGAAATCTTCTGAAACAGAAGTATAGTTTTATGATCATGGGGGGGCATCTGGCTCACCAGAGAGAGTGAGAACCCAGTGTAGGTTTTAGTTCTTCAGAGGGAATGACCCATAATGTGGCGCTTGTTTTTGCTTCAGAGCTCTGTGTTAGGAAGCAAGTAAGCAGAAGCAGAGTTTCTTAAAACTTGGAGGATTGTGCAAGGCAAACTACTGATAGTTTTTACTCTCTTTAATACCATTGTAATTTTGCCTTTTTGCATGCAACTTATCTGCTTAGTTGTTAATGGTTCCCTAGGACACTGTTCACTGCCTTCTCAGCTAGTGGAAGGAAGTCTGAAATCTGACTTACTGGATGTTTCAGTGTAAGATTATAGGGAAGAGCTTACTTGGGACACTTCAATCCATGTTACACTTTCCAGTGGTGGGACACCGCAGTACCCGGGAAGTGAGTGGCTTTTGTTTTTTTCTGTTATTTTGAAACCTTGAAATACAAAAAGTTGGTAAGTACTAAACTTAGTTACAAAAAAGAATACAATTTATGTAGTGTCTTCCTGGCACGTTATTTTTTTTATCACCCTTGTGAGCCTTGTGAAGTAACTCCTTTTTTTAGTCCCATTTTACAGATAAGATTACTGAGATGCAGGGTACTTAAGGGAAAAAAAACCAAAGTTACAGAGATTAAAAAAAAAGATGCTGAAGCCAGAATTAAACTGCTGACTCCAGCACTTAGAGTCTTTAACTGCTCCATGCCGTCTCTCACAATCTGAAATGCGGTTGCAAAGCATGCGATACCAAGATTTCCAGAAGGACATTCCCAAGGTCCACCTCCAGGCAGGTAAATGGTTCATAAAAAGCTGCCAGTCCCATGAAGAATATTTATGAAGAAATATATGCCAAAAATGATGGATTGATTTGTTTTCAGTTTTCTTAATGAGGTCATTATGTTCGGTTTAATTTTGGCTTTTTCCTATTCCTACCACACTGCCTACTCTCGTCAGCAACAGAGATGAGCACAAAACGGAGGACACACATTCGAAGAATAGAAGGAAGTATTAAGAACTTCTGATCCAAAAAGGTTGGGCTGTAATGTAATCCTGGGAACAGATCATTGAGCTTTTTCCCTTTCTTAGTTTTTTTTTTTGTCTTCAACAGAGGACATTTTTCCCATTGCTTTCAGAGAGAGAGAGAGGGGAGGGGTAAGAGAGAGAGAGAAACATTGACGTGAGAGAAGAATGCTGATTAGCTGCCTCCCGCACGCTCCCTGACGCGGACCCTGACGCGGACCCAGCCCGAGACCTTCTGGTCCCTGGGGTGACATTCCAACCAGCTGAGCCACACTGGCCAGGGCTTCTTTCTTAGTTTGTATTGAGTAACTTGAGTCTCTTAAAGTATTTTTTGCTTTGTTATTGAAAAATAACAAAAAAAAAGACAAAAACAAAAAACAAAAAAACAACCAAAAACTAGCACTCCATTTCCTATGGACTGAGCTCCCTTACTGTGCCTGTTCCCTCTCGGGTCCGTGTAGCGTGGCTGCTTCTGCTTAGCAGCCATCTTCCCTGCTTCCTCCTTGACTCACTCGCCTTTTCATCCACCGGCGTATGAACACCGCTGCCGTTTTCTGAGTTTATGTCATGTGTGTTTATCTCACTGTGTGCAAAGAAAGTGTATTTTAAAAATTGGATTTGTGTAATTTTCTTCCTAAAGGGTGAGAGTCTTTAAAATGCTCTCCTCTGTTCTCCTGTGCCAATCTCTTGTTAACGTAAGTGAAGCATTTTAGTCGTCTCCCCTTTTAAAAACCAGTAAGTGTACTTTTTGTACCTGCTTCTGGCTTGCATACAGAAATCTGAAGTACGGACAGGCAGAAGTTGTTGGGTGAATTTCTGAACTCTGAAAAAATCAGTTCTGAACTTTCAAACCATTGAAAATTGTATGGTTTTAATGTAGGGGGGTGGCACACAAAACAGCATGTAAAGAAAACTTTAGGTTACTCCCCATTAACTGTTCATCTATAACATTAAAACAATGTCTGAAACATTTTGGCTTCTTGACTGACCTGAAGACCAAATTCAGTTAATTTATTGGGTCCCTGTCAGTCTCAGTCCCAGGCACTTTGTTAGGCCTGGCATGACTGTGAAGAAGTTGGACAAAAATGCTTGGGTATCTTACGCATCTATATTCAGCAGACCTATGTGAAAAAGCTTTCATACTTTTAAAGTAGTATGCAGATTATAAGTAACATCTCCCACAAAATTCAGTTTGTCCAGTTGGAAAAGAAATGAAAGCCAGAAAGATATTCATGAGCAGCCGTAGTAGATATTCATAGCCCCATTTTCAATCCATATGCTTCTTCTAGGTGACATTATCTTTGCCTTCATCTTCCATTTCTGCGTTTATGTTAATTTCTCCCATTGGAGTTAATTCAGCTATTACCTGAGTTCAAGAATGGATAGCTCTGTTCAGATAAATCCCAAATTGAGCACCTGTTTTCATTTCAAAAATCATTTCTGTTGTATCCATTTTGATTGATGGCATCATGACTCAACCATTTGCCAAAACTAGAAGTTGGGGGATTTTCTCAAATTTCTCAGTGTTATGAAGACTACCTTCTTAGTCTCTTTCTCTTTATTCTCCATGCTTTTGCTCCTACTTAAGACCAGCTGTTGCCTCTCTCGTGCCTGGACTGTATTTTCCTTGACTGTAGTTTTCCCCTCTCGCCTGGTCAGCTTGCACCAGGATCTCTCTGCGATGTGAATCTGAGCGTGTTATCCTTTTCAGCCAACCTCCTTCACTTTCTTAAAATTTATTTGTGATTCCCCACTATTTTTTTCCCTCCATTATTTTTAAATGGCAAACTCCTCCTTGGTTTGGCATATGTGGCCATCTGATCTGGCCTTGCCTGCCTTTCTAAACTTGCCTCTCTACAAGCAGCGCTCTGCTCCAGACCCTGCCATGCCCTGCTTCTTACCTGTCTGTCTTTACACTGTCCTTCTCCTTGACTGAGTCTGCTCACCTCAGTCCCTAACTCCCAACCTGGTGAGCTCCTGTTCATCGTCTTAGCTTCAAATATTGCCTCTTCCAGAAGAACGTCTTGACTTCAAATGGTGTGCTGCTGCTTTTACTGTTTCACTTATCAGATTGCTGTGCTTTTGTTTACATGTCTGTTTTTAATTAGGCTCTGAGCCTCTGGAGGCTAGATGCTATATTCCTTTTCATCTTTGTATCTCCAGTATAGTGCCAAGGAATTTCACACATTAAAAGCATATGTTCCAAGTAAGAAATTCTTTTTATTCATAACTTAGCTACAGTGACAACATACCTCATTAGTTATAGAATGATAATTACCATTGACAGCATGACTCATATGGCCAGGTACTGTAAAGCACTCCACAAGATTTTTGCCTAAATTTTCTTTGGCTTTTTAACCACAGTATTTCAATATAGTCAATAGTATTTCCATTTTAAGGATGAGGAAATTGAACTTAGAGAAATTAAGTAACTTAACAAGGTCACACAGTAAGTAGCACACTGGGATTTCAACACAGAGCTGCCTGAATTTACAGCCCCTATATTTTTCACCATATCAGTCTGCCTTGAAATGGTTTTCTGGCTTCGTCGCTCACAGTAGGTTCGCATCAGCACATTAGGAAAATGAGAAAGGGGGCTGGCAGGAGACAGCACAAATTATCTCTGACTATGAATAGAAAGTAGAAAGATGGTGACAATCAAACATTTTTAACGTAACAATTTGAAAATAATTAGCACGGAAAGAGCAGCTCTGTAAACATTAAATCTCATCGGAGGCTGTCTTTGCTCAGGAGACTGATAGCTTGCGGAGACATTTTTGTTTGTACAGCTACACATAGTTTTGTGTTACTTGCTTTGTAATTGTGATTCCATAGGACAGAAAAAACCAAATTGTGTGTTTGCCTTAGGGAGAAACAAAAGTCACTTAAAGTATTACAATTACCTTCCAGACTTGCTTAAATTAAATAAAGAGCATTTTTTTCAAAAAGCACGTTTTTAAAATTGTATATATTTGAGGACTGTGATGCTGTATACAAGCATAATATCATTTACTTATCACATCGACCCATAAGCATGACCTCATTTTAGAGATTTTACAGATGAACAGACTAAGATTAAATAATTTGCCTGAGGTCGTAATCTCTTGAGTAGTGAAGTAGATTTTAACTCAGTCTCTCTGACTTCAAAGCTTGTTGCTGTCACACTTCAGACCACTGACCTTCCTTTCTCAATAATGCTGGTTAACTCAGGAGGTGCTATCTAATTGAGTATATAAGTGTTCAAAATAATCACATCAGGGGGGTAGTTATGCATGGAGACTACTTCGAGGTGAGTTTTGTGGTGGGTTTTAAGGATGCAGTTCTCTCAGAGGTGAATGCTTGTGAGTTGTATTGATAAGCAGCCCCACGTGATCTCCAGTGGGTCTGATGTATGTACTCTTTTGTTTTCTGTGTGCTTCTGTTTCACTTGCTGTGAAACAGTATACACCAGGCTCTAACTTCCCTCTCTCTGTGGTTTCCTTTCCCTCTCCAGCCCCCCTTCTAATTACATCTGCCATTGACATGCTGATAGGTTTGAAAAGCAACAATTGTGTGCCCTGTGAGAGGATAGGATCTCTTGAACTTGAGAAAAATATCAGCTCTAATCTTTAGAAATTTCAAGGCTTATTGGGATCACTTTTCACTTCCTAATAAAATAAGCATTTTAAAAGGGGCCCTGATTCAGTCTGTCTTGCAATTATTCGTTTTATGCAATTTCCCTTTTTTTCCTTTTTGAAATTACCCATTTCCATGTCAGAAAGTTTTCACTTTCCACGGCAGGCTGGCGACCCAGTCAGAAAGAGAATACATCAGCCTGTATCAGAGATAGGTGCCCTCAATAGATACAGAATGGTAGATACAGATTCCTTTCTTTCTGTTACTCTTGCACTCTTTTTTCTTTGAATATAAAATAAAAGAATGTGTTTTTTATATTAGAAGGCAAATGTTCACTCAGATACCCATGAGTGTAGATAGGGTTTTCCTTTGAGATTCTAAACATTGTCCTTACACTAGCACACACAGTTAAGAGTATAATAAAGCTGTGCTGAATAGAAATATAAGCGAAACTAGAGTCCATTGCCCGCCCCTTACCCAGGAGTATCTTTTCTTAACATACAAAGTTTATAGGTATTTTTAAGACAGAAAAATACAGAAAAAGATAAAAATTAGCCCATGATTCTACTATCAAGAATTCCTACTAACTTCAAAAAATGAAATTAAATTAATGCAGGTACAGATTAGAAAAAGCAACAGCTGTGATTCCTTCCCCATCCCAGTGAACAAAGAGAGCCATTCTTAGCAGGTTCACATAATTAATTTCAGGGAAACATTGGAAATTCACTTACTTAAAAAAAATTCCTCCCCCAAAGTATTTCTGCAGATGTCGGTTTAAGTGGTGTTTGTAGTGGGGCATTTGTCTTTGGGGAGGTAGGGGTTCCCCAGCATTTGAAGTTCCTTCCTCTGTTTGAGTTCTCTGATCCACAGTATGAATCTTGGTAAAATGCAAGGCCTGCCTCCTACCACAACAAAAGCCAAAAAGAACACATAAACTGCTCTCTTCTGCCCGCCCTTAGGAAATGGGCTGGTAACCCAAACATTGCTAATTGGGTTCTTCTATCTGGAGCTGATAGAAAGACTCACGTATAGTTAAAGGACGCAGTGGCAGCAATAAAACATCGTTTCCAAAAATAGTAGTGGTGTGCCCATTGTGGCATCTCTTCTCTGCCCCGGTGGTTCTTGTGACGACAAGTTTTCATTTTCCTACTTTTAAACCTCCTTGGTTCCTGCCCGCTTACTGAACCTAGTTCTCCCAACGTGCCCAGCGATTTTGAGAGGTACTTGTGACGACTACTTATACGTTACACTTCTATTCATCAGTAAGTAGTGGTCCCTGTTCTCGCACTTGAGAGCCCTGAATTAATTGTTACCTGCCTCTCCCCATTGTGCTGTAAGCTTTTTGAAGATAGAAATTATCTTGGTATTTCTAGTATTTACCACCTGCCATATAGTTTAGTTAAATTTGGGTTGAATTGGTAGTTCTCAGAATCAACCCTTCTTTTGTTGTTTTCAAAGTTGTTTATACCATATGCCTATTTGTAACCGATGTTCCTGATGTAAATGATGTGCCATTTCGTTTGAAAATAGCTCTTAAGTTTTCAAATTCTTTATTGTTTTAAACTCACCGAACTTTAACTTTTCCACACTGCTACAGAGCTGTGGAGTACAGTTTTGACAATAGTTGTATAAATATTAACACCAGTTTCCACATGTAATTTCTCATGGCCATGATTTTAGAATTTCCTTTTTGAGGGGCGGGAGGGTCTTTTTCAAATGATTAATTGAAATGTTTTCCTTTGAGTTCTTACCTAGCCAGGCATTCCCCTGCTCCACTGTTGATGGCATCTGTGATGTCAGGAGGGTGGCGGCCATCAACATTGCAGCTCGCAGACTGGGCAGTGGCCAGGATCTCTTTAATGGTTCCAGAGAGTTCTCTAGCTAAACATTGGTGCTGCATCTGTCAGGCAGTGTTGATGATCTCATCAAAAGTGATATTTACCCTGTGCTCAATGCTTTTCCGCCTCTTTCTCTCTCTCGCAGTGGTTCCTAAGGGCGTTGATGATCAGGGCAAGGGCACAAGGCACAGCCTCAACCTGGGCCGCCTGTTGTGAGCGGTCAGTTTCACTGTGATTCTCAGACCCTTCCAGTCACTACAGTTGCTTTGGTGATATCGTCACCAAACTTTTTTGGAGACAGACCCAGGGGGCCAATCTTGGGGGCCAGGACAGACGTGGCACCGACCTTCTCACTGGTACACCTCAGGTACACGCCTTTGATCGCGACGGGGTCAAACTTTGGAGGCGTGGTGGAAGCAGTGATGTCAGATGAACCTGGATTTGGGATGACTGCAAGGAGTTGTACCTGCACTGCCTCTGAGCCAAAAGGTGGAAAGCTTATTCTGGAATCTCAGTTCAGAATTTTTAAGTCCATACAGTCTCAGTGAAAGAAAGATAGTTTTTATGCTGGTTTCCTTGTGAAGAATATGAATCATCGATGCTTTTTTATTGTTATTAATGAATAAGTATAAAAACTATACTTAACACCACATTACTTAGTATAAAAGCATGGACCATCAAGCCAATAAAATTAAAAGCTTCCTAGCTGCAAACTGAGTCCTCAGAAAACACCTTTATTATGTGTATTTTTAAAGCCAGCTGTAGGAGGGTTAATTACACTTTCACTTTAGATTCTAGTAGACTTAGGTTTAACTGCCAACCCTACCAGTTAATAGCCTTGGCAAAGTTATTTAATTTCATCACACCTCAGCTTTCTCACCTGCAAATGGAGATTGTAATAGTACCCAATTCATATGTCACATCTAATTTTTAAGAGAGTGGATGTAAAATTCACCAAGCAGTGCCTGACACACTCTATCTGTAAATATTTGCCATTTGTGTTGTTTTATGTAGATTGTTTCCTAAGAGAAGGATATTGTGATAGAGACTGTATGGCTGTGCGAGCCAGGCCTGCTGTTGTGCAAAAGCAGCCATAGATGACACGTGAGCAAATGAGCGTGTCTGTGCTCCAGTAACACTTTATCCACAGAAACAGGCAGTAGGCCGGATTCGGCCAGTGGGATCTTGTTTACTCACTCCTGCATGATATTGGAACTGCAGAAACTGGGGTGTGTGATTTATTTTCCACTCAAGTTCTTGAAATCAAAAATAATTTAAATTGTGTGATCAAATATAAAACATCTTGGGGATCAGCATTTCCAAAAATGTGATTCAGAAATCTTTCTGGTTAAAAGACACTGAACTGTAAGGAAAAGCAAGGCACAGAAAGCCATATGGGGGAAGAGAAAAGTGGATGGGAGGGAGAGGTTGATGGATATCTCCAGAAGAAAAAGCCTAGAATCTCCACAGTAAATTTGAACCTTAGGCAAGAGACCTAGGTTATTTTGAAAATTAGGAATTGTTCCTTGTAAATATGCAAACAGGAACTAATTTAGATCCTTAAACTCAAAGGGACCTCTACAAAATCGTTTCGGCCATCAGAGGTCATCCTTCCCCAAAAATGTCCCAGAATTTTCCTCCCCCAGGCCCTGGTGTCAGTCCTGTAGGCTGGCCTGGTTAGCAGCTCCAGAAGCGGGAGAGAAGGCAGTTAGCACAGTTCTCACTGGTTCATTCATAATTCACTCGGCAAATATCAGTTGAGCACCTACAGTGCCTGACACTACTCAGCAGCCATGGAAATGCAATCATGAATCATTGTGAGAATAAATTTTCTTCGGGAGGTTTGGTAATAGGATGTTCAGAACTAATGACAGATAAGTTAACTGTGTGTGTTCTTAGTAAATCACTTCCTTATTTAATGGATGACATGAATAAACCCGGAAGCAACTGTACAGCTGTGGTGAGAAAACATACAACTGTATAAAAAGAGTAGACTCCTTATAAGAGCCAAGAAAAAGCCATACGTGGTTGTTGTGTACAGAATCAACACCAAGTCAAGTTCAGATGGAAATTTTAATTGGAGAATCAATGCCAAATCAAATTCAAAGTGGAAGATAATGGGAACTGAATGCTTTGTTTTTGAGTATGCTTTGAGTACTTTATGTGAGATATAATCCTATGTAACACATTAATATACATATAGGTAGGTGTATAATTTAATCCTCACAACTACCCAAGCAGGCTTTCTTTCTGTTTTAGTTAGGGCAATAGAAATTAAGTAACTTGCCTGGGATCTGACAGCTAATAAGTAGAAGAACCGGATTTGCGCAAATTCATTCCAAAAAAGTAGTATTTTTGATCATTTGTATTGAAATGTTTCAGAACTATGAATGAAATACATAGATAAAAATACTGAAAATTAAGTATCACAGTAGATAATGCATTGAAATCAAACTAGCAAAAGATGAGGAAGAGCATCCAAGTGTGAGCTGATAAACACAAACAGAAGTTTTCGGAACTGAGAAGACCCAAGATTGGAAATAAAGGGTCTCCACACTTCTAGTCAGAAATTCATAAACACATGAGGAGCAGGACACATCCTAGCTACAATGATGAACTATAAAGATTTTTTTTAATCTGTAAACTTTTGGATAAAATAATTTCAAGGAGTAATTGACCTACTTTTAGATTATTTGCTATGACACTACTGGAAACCAATGAAACAGGCAGTTCTGCTAGGAATAAAGACGTGGAAAATACATTCCAGCTGCCATTCGTGTAGGATGGCAACAAAAAAAACCATCTTAAAATGCGGGGAGGGACAAAAGTAGGTCTACAGTTGTGAGTACATGAAACAGTTTATCTGATATTACTCACTAATTATTGTATTATTTTCCATGTGAACAAATGTAAACCAACGTTTGCCCCACCCTCTGTATATCCCCTTCCCACTAAATAGATTGCTCTAGAGATCACATCTGAAACTTGAGGGGTTGAATTTTTCTTTCTCTTTCCTCTTTCGCCCCTCCCCCATTCCCTTCCTTCTTCCCTCTTCCCTTCTCTCCTGGGTTTATTTAGAGTCACAGCCTTTAGGAATGTAAACCATTGGATCAGGACATGAGATGTTTCCCAGACTACATAAGACTTTAGGAATAAATTCCAACTGTGGAGCCATGAACTATTTTCTGGCAGAGGAAGCCACTTTTTGATCATATTGATCTTTTGCCCAAATTGAAGTACTATCATAATGTTTTGGATGGATTTTCTCAATTTTGATAGTTTTTCTTTCTGTAAAGACATTTTGTTAAATTGAATTTTTAACTTTATGCCACCAGTAAAAAAACTTTTTTTAAATGCTTCACTATTTTCAATTAGAAAATATCTAATTCATTGCTTTTAAACTTTCCAAAGAAGAAAAACAAAATGTGCATTTAATAAGTAAAACAATTACATAAAACTTATTTAAATCACTAAAGTAGTCATTTTGGTGGGGGGTGAGGAAGCTTAGGCTAAAAGTTGTGTGTAGCTGTGTAGATGGGAAAATACACCATAAGACTTGGGGCCTACGAACTTCCATTTAAAAATGTTTTTTGTTAGTAAGAGACAGAGTTGCTTAACACTTTTTTAATTTCTTAAAAGTACTTATAAGGAATTATACATTACTTTTGCATTTAAAATTTTTGTAGCTCACATTTTATTCTTTGATTTCTGTTAGTTCTGTGTGATAGTGATAAGTAAATAAATGAAATTGAACCTATAATTCGTATGTTTTATAGAACCTCAAGCGGTCCTAGATTGAGAATCCCAGAGACAGAAATGCATAGTTACTTGTATAACTGTGTTAAAAACAAAGGATTTTATTTTGCAGTTTTCATTCTTAATATATTTGCATTGCTCTTCTTCTCGGTCTAACCCTTTTTTTATTTTTTGCTGGAGTCTCAGCCATCACTGCCATTCAGGTGTGTCTTGCAGTGATTTCATCAGTGAAAAAACCTCAGTTGGGAATATGTCTGACGTGATTGATTGGTTGGTTTTAGGTGATCGCTTTGTTTAGGATCAGGATAGTATGGATTTTAACCAGTAATAAGAAGCTTTTCTTCAGAACACAGTTAAAGTGTTTTATAAGCATGCATTACCTTATATTTATTAAATAGGTGCTCATTGAATAACTTATGGATATTATTATTCATTACTTTGAAATAAATTCATATTTATAATCCTGAGAGACCAATGCATTTGCTACGACAGACCTCTCATGTTATCTTTGTAGAAAATATGTAGAGTAAGAGCAAGTTGATTTTATGCTTCTCAGATCTTCTGCCTTTCTGTTGTGCCATCCATCCGTTTTTCTCTGCATTGTAACATTCCAGATAAAGTATTAAAGGGTTACCACCCTCCTTGCTTGCTTCTCCCTCAGCAGTAGTTATTTATCCATTAGAATCCATCACCGTGTTGTAATTTAGGATCTGGTACTGTTACCCATTCATGTCACCGGTGCAGTAATATATGATTCTTTTGGCAAAGTTATATCCCACGGTAAGGACTTGACCCTGGAGGGCTAGGTTAGAGAGTAGGGCAGAGGGAGGGTGTTAGGAAAGGAGGGAGGGGCCAGAGCATTCACTTGGTTATCAAAAAGATTGGTCATTTGAAAAATATTGAACACAACAGTCTTAAGAAATTCTGAATTCTCAGTGGGAGGAGGCAGTACTTAGCTGTAACTGAACTGTTGGGGACACTGAGTTAACTATATAAAATTTGTTAACTTTAATAGTTTTGCTGCATTCTACTATGAGTCAGTCGTCCGGTATTAATTTACTTGCTGTGCTACAGAAGGGTCACACATATGCTAATTTAGTCTACTGTTTGTTGAGTAGCTTTTGAGGACACTGGTTTCTTGTGACAGTACAGTATGTACTTATGCCTTAGAATTCGGTTGCGGCAACGTGTACAGATCTTGGAGATCAAAGGAAGAGAATTCTTTCTTTTCTCCCGAAGAATGGCTTAAAAAAAAGTTCTCTGCGGGACTCAGGTGACCATTTCATTTAGAAATAGTATAAAGAATGCTGTCCCACCTGAATGTTTATTGTTCGGAGGAGCTAATGTTGGGTAATAGAGTCCTGTGAGAAGTACTGAATTTAGGCAATATCCTCACGAAACTGCACTTTTGAGATACATGTAAAAGATTTTGTCATTAAGGGCAGGAAATCTGAAACTCCTAAAAATATACCTCATTTGTAAATATGTGTTTACTCCGTATTAAAACTGTTTAGGAGAACAGCTTTAGAAAAAACTATTGGAAGACTGAAACCAGCTGGGGGAAATCTAGTAAAAGGAAGAGTAAGACACCTAGAAAAATAGAAATACTGAGTGCACTAGACCTGTCCTGTATTGTCGAGGTTAGAGGTACTACTGCTTCTTACCACAGAACCCCTTGAAATGAGTTTTTTTCCCTTCACCAGTGTGTACCTAACCTGTTGTCCCTTGTTGGCCTTAAATTTCTGGAAGCTGTATTGCAGTGACAGTAAATAGCAGCCCCCTAGAAGGAAATTTACTGTGCGGACCGTAGAAGTGATTAGCATAATAATGTCATTATACTGCAGATAAGGCAAACCATAGACCTAATACTTGCCCTGTGTCATGAAATAAAACAGGGATGATGATATTCTGAACAATAATCTGGTGGCCACCACTGCTATTATTTGCCGAGTACTTTGACTACATTTTCTCATTTAACTGTCATAAAAAATTTGATTTTAAAAAAGACATGAAAGATTATTTTTGCAGATGATGTGAGTAAGATATGAATAAATTCAAGTAACTTGCCCAGGTTAATGGGCAGAGCCAGGATTTGTCTTCAGATCTGTTAGATTCCGAAAACCGCTCTTACTCTATTACATGAACAGGGTACTTTTTTTGAAAAAACTTATTTTTTATTTACAGTTTATATTCAGTATTGTTTTGTCTTAGATTCAGTTGCACAGTACAGTGGTTAGATAATCATACACTTTACAAAGTGGTCTCCATCCTCCCCCATATTTCCAGCATCCACCTGGCCCCACACAGAGTTATTACAGTATTACTGACTATATTCCCTATGCTGTACCTAATTCCCTGTGACTATTTTGTAACTGTCAATTTGTTCTTAATCCCTTCCCCCTTTTCACCCAGTCTCCCAACCCCACTCCCCTCTGGCAACCATCAGTCATTCTCTGTGTCTCTGAGTCTGCTTCAATTTTTATTTATTCTGTTCTTTAGATTTCACATAAGTGAAATCATATGTAATTGCCTTTCTCTGACTGACTTATTTCACTTAGCATAATACCCCTTAGATCCAACCATGCTGTTCCAAGTGGTAAGATTTCATTCTTTTTTTATGGCCAACTAATATATTCCATTGTATATAAGTACCATAACTTTTTTATCCATTTATCTATTGGTGGGCTTATGGGTTGCTTCCATGTCTTGGCTACTGTAAATATCACTGCAGTGAACATAGGGATGCATCTATTCTTTCAAATTAGTGTTTATTAGTGTTTCTTCAGATATACCCAGAAGTGAAATGGCTGGGTCATAAGGCAGTTCCATTTTTCATATTTTGATAATCCTCCGTACTGTTTGCCATAGCGGAGGCACCGATTTGCAGTCCCACCAATAACGTAAAAGGGATCCCCTTTCTCCACATCCTCACCAATGCTTGTGTGTTGATTTATGGATGACAGCCATCCTGACAGGTAGGACTGTGATAGCTCATTGTGGTTTTCATTTGCATCTCTCTGAAGATGAGTGATGTTGAGCATCTTTTCATATGTCTCTTGGCCATCTGTATGCCCTCTTTGGAGAAATGCCTGTTCAGGTCCTCTGCCCACTTTTTAATTGGATTATTTTTTTGGTGTTGAATTGTATGAGTTCTTTATAAATTTTGGATATTAACCCCTTATCAGATGTATTACTGGCGAGTATCTTCTCCCACTCAGTAGGCTGTTTTCTTGTTTTGTTGATGGTTTCCTTTACTGTGCAAAAATATTTTAGTTTGATGTAGTCCCATTTGTTTTCACTGCTTGTGAATATAGATCAGAAAAAATACTGCTAAGAGAAATGTCCAGGATTTTACTACCTCTGTTTTCTTCTAGGAGTTTTATGGTTTTGAGTGTTACATTTAAGACTTTAATCGATTTTACTCTTGTATGTGTAAGATGATCTAAGAAAGTAGTCCCCTCCCTCCCTTTTTTTTTTTTTTTTTTTTTTTTTTGTGCAAGAACATGAGTACTTTTTAAAAGATTGAGCAGATAGAGCCCCTGGCCAGTGTGACTCAGTTGGTTGGAGCGTCATCCCATAACCAGAAGGTTGCAGTTTGATCCCGTCAGGACACAGACCTAGGTTGTGGGTTCCATCCACAGTCAAAACACTTACGGGAGGCAATGTGGTTGATCCTTCTCTCTCGCATCAATGCACTCTCTCTCCCTTTAAGCAATAAAAAAAATGTCCTTGGGTGAAGATTAAAAAAAGTGATTGAGCAGGTAGAGGAGGAATGGAGTTTCAATTTCTGTTTGTATCACTTAGCACAGACCTATTGTTCAAAGAAACTTTTGGAACCACAGTGAGCATAGTCCAGCTCCTGCTGTGTGTTGCAGCTGTGACTTGACCTGATAAACTTTGTCCTTTTGTTCTCTCTGTATTTCTGCCCCTTAGAACAATGTGTAGCTCATAGTGGGGGGCTCATCAATTGTTGCTGAGTGAAGGACCAAATAAAAGGCTGGTTAGTGAAAAATTCTTAAGATCTAGAGTTGTGTGTACGAGGGTAAGGAGAATTTATATAGAAAGAGCTTGCAGTTTATTCATTATATCCAGAAGGCAAAATCAGGATCAGGTTACGTATTATCAGGTCGAGGTGAAAGTCTTTGGCAAAACTTGGAGTCTAAATGGCAGGCAAAGAAGATTGTCCACAGCCTGAACAGGAAAAAAGGGTGTTAGAAGCGCCGAAGTCCAGGTGAACCAGTCACCTTCATCTTGTCGTTTGCAAACTGTCAACAAAGGGGTCTGAATGGGGGGTGGGGGGGTGGCGACATCATAGGCTTCACTCCGGACACCCAGTACTTGAGGGGTGTTTGTGGTCTTCGGGGCTACTAAGTACTTGTGTGATACAGACAAGGAGATTAGATAAAAAAGATGCCTGGCCTCTTTGAGTTAATCAGTGTAAAAACATGGTTCATCATTTCAGGCTTCATAATTTAACTTAAATCATTAAAAGACTTCTTTGTCCACCCTTCACACAGAATGCTGTTGATTATTTTTTTTCCTAATTTGTTATTCGAGAGGAAGCGATCAAATTATTACGCAATACCACCAAAGCCAGGTATTAGTTTGCCAGTTTTGTTTAAGATGAAAGATGAATTCAACAACTAGTTTGGCTCCTAGACTTTGACTCAAAATACTAAAACTGATTTTTAAAAAGAAGCTTGGAGGTTTTCTGCAGTCAGTCCTGAAAGTACTGTATGTTGTTTTTCTTTTGTTTTCATTCTAATAAACATTTTCATAGGAATATATTTTGAACACTGTTTGGCTTGGGAATAATTATTCTGTTGGAAATAGTAATGGAGTAAATATGCATGTATATGTGTGTGTATACATATTTTATATTATGAATCTTGGGTTTTTTCTTCAAGCATTGAGAACTGTTAAATGCACTCTTAATACTGACTTTTACAAAACTGCACAAAACTAGAAAAATAGATCTTTGAATTTGAATTCAGGTGTTCTGAGGTTAATTTTCTTTGGAAAGAAGGTAAAATAGATAATGTTTCTATACAGAAATTTTCAGTGGATTTTTAAATTTGTAAAAATTGTCATTATGAAAAGTTATCAGAATTAGTACACTTAAAATTATTTTTTATTGTTGCAGGATGTAGACAAAATTATGAATGTTTTCAAAGTCTAGGGTAGAGTAGAAGAACTATTGGCAAACATTAAAATAACTCTCTCAAAAGCTCACTTGGTTTTTCAGTGTTGGCTGTATCCGTAAGTAATATTCTTACCTTTAATATAATATTTATCTTTATTTTCAAATAGTGTATAATTCTGATATTGAGTTTGTCTTTGCTTCATCAGTAATTTAGGACATTCAATATTGGTTTGGTTGTGTGTGCTTGTGTATTGTGTGTTTTTGTGTGTTGTTATTTTTGTTATTTATCCCTTTCGGTTTTTTATTCTGTGTTGTGCTCATGCTAAAGCTTTTGGTACTGATTTTCAGTGTTGTTGCATTGGGTTTAGAGAATGGGTTGCATAAGGCTTTAAACTTTGGAATGCATTGAGGTTTTCTTCGGTCTCTCATGAAGTTTTGAGTGGAAGTAGAAAGGTGTACTTTCCATAGAGTCCAAAGTTTGATAAATATTAACTTAGTCTCATTAATCAAGCCTGCTATATCCTTACCTGCCAAAGATTGAGATTATTATGATAGTCCCTTACTGCACTGCTTTGTCAGGGTTTTTTTGTTTCGTTTCGTTTTTTGCTATTCTTCAGATATAGATTCATGACTAACTTACACATTTGTAAAATGTAAAATGAACATTTTTCCCCATTTACTTTTTTTTGCTTTGAATTCTACCTTGTCGTATATTAATATTACTTTTATTAGTTTTTTTTAGACATATATCCCTGATATATTTTTGCCCATTCTTTTGTGTCACTTTGTTCTGGGTGTTTCAATAGCAGCTTCAGGTTCAATATTTGTTGTTTTTTGTTGTTAAAAACCCAAGATTCTTTATCTTGAAACCTGATAGTTCACATTGTCATAAATGATCATTTAAAAATTTCTGCTTTTATACTTTGAATTTACTTTGTCTAAACTTTCATTTTGCTCCCCCTACCCCCCCTTCTTTTTAGCTTTAGGAATTTCTTTTCTTGGCTTTTTTTCCCCTAGGACTTGGGATGTATTCATCCTTTTTAGATCTACTAGACCTTAAATTTCATCAGAAAAAAAATGTTTGAGTTTAAATTTTGCTAAGTTAACAAATAAGCAATAGCTTTTGGTTTTAGTTTTTCAATACAAAAATATCTGGATTGCTTTAACTGATTATAAAAGTAATACATGCTCATTTTAAAAATATATAATGTTATTGAAATTCAGAAAGTGAGAATATCCTCATAATCCTGTTCTCGAAAAATGACTACTAACAAATTTATTCTATACATTCTTTGAAATTCTATGATTTTTATATATAAGCATGTGCTGCTTCTAAGTTTTGAAGTTTTGGGCAAGTTACCTTCTCTGTGCCTCAGTTTCCTTGTACAGTAGTATTAGCACCAGCCTCCTAAAGTTTTTGTGATAACTAATGAATAATTCTGGAAAGTATTTGTGACAGTTCCTGGCACATGATAAGCTTTCAAGGAGTAAAAGCTGTTTTTATTTTTATTTTAAGTGATTCTGCATAGTATTTCACAGAGGATATGTCATCATCATGTAAAAGCCTTCATTCAGCATACAATATTTCATGTAAATGTGTCACTTAATAAGACCCTATGTCCACCAGAATCGAGTACGGTCTTTATGTCCTCGCCTACCTTTTTTTTTTTTTTTTAATTTTTACAAAAGTATTTGACCCAAACTGACATCATATGCTGGGGAGCAAGATCTCAAATGCTCCCCAGTGCTTTCTGTTTATATAAATACCTGACTGTATTTGCTTGTCAGATTGTGTGTCTCCTCTCAAAACATGTTTTTGACATCTACATTTTTAAACCATATTTGCTTAAGTAAAGGCTCGCTTGGCTTTTCATCATTAATTCTTTTATGCCCAAACTCCCCATTCTGTGTCCTAATTTGACTTCAGAGCTTTTGCTTCAGGTCTCAAAGAGCTGTAGGTCTCGGGGGCTGAGACCTTTTCAAGAGGTCAGTGAACTTCATACTCAGTTACACTAAAATCCACCAGTCCAAATCATGCTGTGAATGGATCTGTTATCCGCTCATGACGTCCAGACTATTTCTGTAATATATTAAGACTTTATTTGTTCTTTTCACGGTGATGACACTACTGTGGCGACACTTACTGATGCTACAAAAGCACAAGCAAGTAAAGCTGCTCTGAAACAAAGCAGTGGCACCCAGCCACGGGACTGCTGGTCCTCGTGAGCTTAACCCCTGTGTGCAGTGAAAAAATACACCAGATTCGCCTCAGAATGCCCTTGATGAAGCCACTAAAAATTCACTTTTATTATAATAAGTCCCACTTATGCAGTACATTCCTTTAATGTTCTGTTTAAAGAAATTGAAATGTTCATAAAGCACTTCTGCAGTCATTGGAGTTACAGCCTGAACTAACCAGTTTTTTTTTAATGGAACACTGTTTTTATTTGAAAAGAGAAACAACTGACAAGCTATAGGTTTGGTTATCCAGACTTGAATATTTGGCTGACATTTTCTTAAAAATGAATTTAGTGGGCCTGTCAATTTATGGAAAACAACTGATACTTTTTATTTCCAATGGTAAAATTTGAGCTTTCAGGACAAAATTCAAATGTTTATATCTGCCATTTTGAGCCTGCCAGCTTCCCAGTACTCACAGGCTTTTGTGATGGTACTAGAAGTGACATCAGTGAATATGATTGTTTTGATACTGTATTACAGAAATTTTTCAGCATCTGGAAGATTCATAATTCTATAAACCAATGTTTTCTAAATGACCAATACATAGCATTACGAAATCCTGCATGGATGAAAGAGCCATTCAGACCGCACGTAGACTGATAGGTTTTAATTAACAGTATGAAGTTCATTGCTAGTTCAGATTCCTCACTGCAAGTAACCTTTAACAAACTACCACCTACTGAGTTTTGGGGTAGTGTCAAAGAAGAATATCTATAATTAACTGAAAAGACTGCTGAAAATGATTTACTAGTTCAACCAAATATCTGTGGGAGGCCAAATTTTCTTTCTACAGTTCAGCCAAAACAATATATCAAAACAAATCAAATGTGGAAGCAGATACGAGAATCCAGCTGTCTTCTATTAAAACAAAGATTAAAAAGATTTGCAAAAAAGAAAAAAAATGTAATAGAGTCATCCTTCTCACCTTTTTGAAGGAAAATACAGTTATTTCTTATTTTTAAAAATTTCAGTTAACGTGTAATGTGCTTCTTTCCATTATTTCTAAATGAGTTGATATATACTTAAAAGGTTTTCTACTTTAATTCCTGATTTCATAAACACCCATAGATATAACCCATATAAGTAAAAACTCTGCATCCTGAGACCGAAAGGTGGGAGAATTACTGCACTACAAGTCTGGAGGTGCTCCTCGCTGCCGCCTCCGACCCTCAAGGGAGTGTGGGTGGTGTATTTTCTGACTTGCTGGTACCCAGGACTACCTTCACACATGAATATTGATTTGCTTGTTGTGGAGTGCACAAATCCTAATTTATTCTTTCCAAGTTACAGATCAGAGATTCTCCACCTTCTGCCTACCTCCAAGATATTTAAAAGACACTTGACACATTCTACTGTTAGTGTGAGTGTCAGTGACCCTCCTTAGAGGATCACACCTGATCCCAAGCCCCGAACATCATCACTGTAGATAGTTTCTCTCTCATGTCTTCTCAGTGGAAGTCAGTGTTGCATGAAACCAGGGTCATTTAATTTTCTCTAGTGGTAATGTCTTTTTTACTTTCTCGTTTTTGCTTTTTTCATCCTTGTAAAACAAATTGCAAAACTGTATTAATGGATGGATGTCTATTGATTTTCATCTGTAATACAATGAGCTTTTACGACATGCAGGCTCAGATCTTTGCTGAGCTCAGAGTTTCGTAACTTTCTGTTTTATTTATTCTGGTTATGGCCCATTTATAGGTTTGAACTTCACACTCGTTATAAAAGTCATCTTTTTTAAATCATTTATATTTTTTTGTCACCTCACTGTTCTGTGAGAATTTAAGTTCGTTCTCAATTCCTGATTGAGTTTTCTAATTTGAGTAGTGTTACCCACCTCTACTGACTTTGGTGCACATTTTCTTTTTGCAACTGCAGTTTTAATTTTTTTGCTATATTTTACTTTCTCAGCCTGCTTGCTCCCTTTTCTGATCAGCCAGCATCTCATTTTGTTCACTTGATATGCTTGCCTGTTCTCTTCTTAAGATAATTTTTTCATAGAAACCATGTCTTTTGGATTCCATTTTCATTGTGCTGTAAGTGCTTTCTAAAATTAAATTTCTTTAGTTTTCAGTTTAATATTTTTTATTTTGCTATATGATTGTGGGGGGGGGGGGGCTCTGCCTGCAGAGCTCCCCTGGGCCACCACGGATGAGACTCAAGTCTACCAAGACATGATCTGCTTGGGGAGGAAAAGCTGACCAGTCTCTCAGAGGAGAAAGGCCTTGAGCCTGTTCCTCAATGGGCTTTTATTGGGTTTAGTTTGCATAGGAATACAAGGGAGTATATGTAATGCTTATCAGTCATTGTCAGACAGTAATGATCAAGGAAGAACTATGAGGGCTTATTCTGAGTCAGGGTCAGTTAGCTAAAGGCCCATAAAACTTTGGGAAACAAACTCATTTTATGCTTGGTCCCTTATCATTTAAATTGAGGGTATTCCTAGCAAAGAAGGCGTCACAGGATTTTATGCATTCTTTCTTAGGCCTGAGCACCCTGAGGAACCACCTATTCCAGCACAGGGCCACCCCTACCTCCGGCATTGTTTTAGGCTTACGTCAGGTGGGGGATGCGGGCAGCCAAGAGATTAGGAGACTTTTTACAGATAGAATGAGGACTCAGGCTATAACAAAGCACCCCTTTTTCTATAGTCCTCTAAGTCCTTCCCTGATGGCCGCTTTGTGACCGTGCCTGTCTTAGGTTGTTCCTTCCTTGAGGAATCTTACCCATCATTGATTATCCCACCATCCTCTAGGGGCCAAGCAGGGTGAGGTAAAGGGAGCAGAGCTGCGCCCCTCCCAGGAGGATAAGCTTTGTCTCCTTAGTGGCTTGTGGTCCGAAGTTCTCTCACTCAGCCTTAGCCGTGGGGGGGTGGGGGTCACAGCTTCTGAAACCAGGCAGGGTGGTTCCCAACATATGATTAGTTTTTTTATACACCCATATTGTTTTTCTTCAGCTTTTTTGTCTTTTCTGCTTGTTTTCCCAGCAGTTGGGACAAGCATATCAGGGACTGCTTCTCTGAGAATGTTACTTAAACGGGAGGTCAGTTTGCTTTCTTCAGTTTGTGGACACCGTTCAGATAAAGTCAGAACTTCCAAACATCCAGTATTAACATTAGGGTTTAATGTGTTTCTGTTGGTTTTATTTAATATATTCATTGCATAGTTAAAAATATAAAGTATTCAATTTAATATTTAACTTCCAAACTAAAATTTATTGGTGGCACACTCATCCAGTTTTAATGACAATAATCAGGACTTACTTTCAGTGAATTTCACTATTCTCTGTTCTTTGAATTCAGCATAATCTAATTCTGTACTTCATACTTCAGTATCTTGACCCAGGCGTGTATTAGTTTCTATAGTAAAGCCAGGCATAGACAATGACTTAGTATTTTTACAAAGCGCGCAATCAGCCCATAAGTACCCTTCCCACTCACCAAGGCAAAGTGTTAAGAGGTTTTTTTTTCCAGTTTTGGGACTCAATTTCAGAGATGTTAAAATACAGGAAAATGTGTGCTTTAGAATCAGTGAAATATGATATTGTTATGTTCTATAAAATAAGAACTTTAATGTTACAGGGTATTTGGTATTCATCTGTATGTCCAGAGTTAGGAAATTTAAGTATATACTATGATGTGTCTACTTGACAAAATATTATGTAGCTTTCAAGAATGACAGCAAGATACCTCATATGCTATTGTGAATACTAGTGTCAGACTTTTTAAAGCAACTACTTTCATAGAAAAAAACAGAAGTGCAATAAGGTAATGATGATGGTGGTATTTTGGGTGGGAAGACTCACTAGAAGAAACATCTCTTATTTTCCAAATTTGATCTAATGCACATGTTACTTTTTCTTTGTATTTGGTAGTGGGATTGTCTGTAACACTTAACAAAGGAGTGCTCAGAAATAAGTCCTGTTCTGCTAATTTTCTTTATTGCTGTTCCTAGATTGTTAGATAAGAGAAATCTCAAACATTTCATTGGAATTTAGATGTTTTCATTTTATGCTTGGGGAAATGATGAGAAAGGATGATTGGATGAGAGTGTAATGAACTAGACTCAAGACTGTTGAATGGTAGTACCCAAATGCACTGCCTCTTTATATAGTGAACTGAGGGGATTCTCCTGAACACTGATGGGGCTCATCCTGCGGTCTTTCCTTATCTAACTTTTTTATAAATACCTTAGGTGGCCATGATGAAGGTAGGTATGGTGCAGCTGGAGGTGATGTGGGGAAGATAAGGACTAACAAATTCCTTTTAATAAGAACCTGGAAAGAACTTGCATCCTGGAAAAATAAGATGACTATTATAAGATGAAATTTAATACAGTTAATATGATGGTCCTACATATATACTCAGAAAGTCAGTAACTGAAGCTCAGGATAACAGCAAATCATATGGAAAAAATACATTTTGATTGCAATGTAATGTGGCTGCTAAACATAATTAATAATCTAATGTGAAAATAGGGACTGCTTGTTTCATGTGTCCCCAAAGGATAGAACCAGAACCAGTAAACAGTGATTTTCTAGTATCTAAAGCAGGAATGGATTGATCAGTAAAGTCTCGAGTTGCCTTTCTTTAGAGCAGTTCAGCTGTAGGTTGGGTATATCAAGCAGGGATTCAGACACAGAATGGGTGGTTGAATGAGATGGCATTTGGAGTCCTTTTCAACACTGAGATTCTGTGGCTTTTCAGAAGACTCAGCAATGCTATTAAAATACCTCTTTGTGAAGTGGTAGTTGTTCTGATAAGCAACAAGTGACATAGTGTGACAAAGATGGTGTAAATAACTACACTGATTCACTAAGTTGGACTGTTACGTACAAGCCGTCTGTAGACATTGTGAGTGATGTATATAAATGAGGCATTGTCCTTTCCTTGATGGAGTTTTCATTGAAGTTCATAAATAACAAATGCCTGATTGAATAAAGATAAATGTAGTAAGAGACATAGAAACAAGAACTATGAGAATTAAAAGGAGCAAATTCTTTATCAAAAGTATTAGGTAAAAGTTTTATGGAGAAAACAGATCTTGAAGGGTAAGTAGAATTCCAGTAGCTCAAGACATGGGTGGAAGTTGGGTATCAGGCCAGGAGAAGACAACAACATGAAGTCTGCCAAAAGTGGGAAAGCACTGGTGTGTTGGGAGCAACGTATGAATGAAAATAGAAAGGCCAGAAATGGTATATTGGTGTTAAGTTGAAGCTGATTCAAGTGTCACCACGAGGATTTTCTGTTCAACAAAAGGAAGCAGTTGAAGTTTTTTGCATGATCACTTACTCTTTAGTAACATCAGTCTGCTTGATTTATATTTGTGAAATGCTGAGGGGAGAAAAATTGGGTAGAAAGCTACTCAAGTGAGAACTAGTGAGGCCTCTAACAATATTAATAACAGTGGTTGACATTCATTGAGTGCTTTCTACACACCAGGTACCTTACGTTATTTCCATGAAGTCTCACAACAAAGCTGTGCACTAGATACCGAACTAGCACCTCCTGGATTTCCAGTTGCCTAATGGAAATTTCACACACCATAACGTATTGATTGATTTCTTCAGGCATATTCTCTCACATTCGTGTGTGTGTACATTACATTCTCCAAATCAAGACACCATGTGGAATGCTGTTATTTTTTAATTTAACATTTGATGATATGCTATCATGATTAGTTATCAGAAAGTACCACAGTTGGCGTTGTGAAATGTGACTTTATTTAGAAGTATAAGATGTAGTCTCTGACCCTGAAGGACCTTTAAAATTTACCACCAGAAAATACAAATACTTGAAAAGCTAAATTGCAATAAAAATAAATTGTCAACAAACTAAGTCATTGATCATTCCCTTCATTGAAGCTCCTTTATCTTCCCAAGCAGGCAGCAAATTCTTCAAGTCAGACCTTCCTATTTTATTCCAAACAAGTAGCACAGTGCCTGATTTATAGTAAGCTCAGTAAATGTTTGTTGAATTAAATCTAATTGTAAATAGTATGTGTTTTTCTAATGCTGTGTTTCTTTATTTTTTTTTTTAAGATTTTATTTATTTTTTTTTAAGAGCTGGGAAAGAGAGGGAGAGAAACATCAGTGTGTGGTTGCCTTTTGCATGCCTCTTACTGGGGACCTGGCCCACCACCCAGGCATGTGCCCTGACTAGGAATCGAACCGATAACCCTTTGGTTTACAGACCCACGGCTCAGTCCACTGAGCTACACCAGCCAGGGCTCTTCATCTTTTCAAATTCATGCCTACTTTTGTTAGTAAAACAACTCAGAGTAATAGTAGATTTTTAAAAATTTGCCTTTGAAAGATAGGTACATAATTTTTTTTACATTGCTCATGCTGTATTAATCTTCCTGCTCAGTTCCACCTTGTGTAGAAAGGTAAGTAAGTATACTATAGGGGCCATTTTAAATATCAAAACTCCTGAACTAATTTGTTCTCAAAGCCAGAAGTACAGAAAAACCTTTTTCCTTGGTCTAGAATGTAAGAGTGGGATGAGGGGACAGTTGTGGACTGACGCGATCACCAGATGTGTTTAACCCATAAGAGCAAAGGGCACGGAAACTAACTGTAAAAGACTTTAGAGGTTGTCTTCTCCGGCCGCTGATTCGCCAGTGAGGAAGCAAGGTCTGCCAAGCTGGCGGGCAGCAGCAGAATTCACTAGAGCCAAGGGCTTCTGTCTGGTGTTCCTTCCACTCACTATTTAATCCCACTGCTCCTCACAGACGTAGAACTTAAGTAGGCAGTGGAAGGCAGGTAAGACCTACGAGACCTAGGCAAATGCATTCCAATAGAGGAGAGGGCTAGTAAGGCCTCAGGGGTCACGGCCCCCTTTGAGAATCCAATGAAAAATGACATGGATCCTACCTAGAAAATTACATACACACATGCAAAAGAATTTGTAGACTCCTCGAAGGTTGATTCATAGATTATCTAGTGGTCTGTAGATCTCAAGAGGAAAGGTACAGAATCAGTAATCATCATACCATGTCATGGCACCAGAAATAGATGACACCACATTAGATTTTAGAGTATTGTGCTCTTTAAGAGTCAGCTGTGTTTCTTCCAAGGAAGTACTCTTAAGCCATAGAGTAAACATGGGCCAAATTCCTGAAGCATCTATGGGCAGTCAGGAGGGGAAGCAATAGCTATGGATTTTGGATTGTGCTTTTTATATTAAAACAAATGACACATATATGTACATTTGATGTGTGCATATCCATGTATATATATTTGTATGAGTTTTTAACTGGCTGTGTTAACTGGTTATTTCAGGGAAGGTAGAATCTTTTCTACAGATTCAGGGAAGCATGCATTTTTTTCCTCCTTGTTATTTGGAGTACTTCAGTGAAGAAGTTTGAGAGGTACTGAGTAGAGTTAGTGGGGCAGGCTGTTTTATGTTTTGTGAGGGGTGAGAAATACAGCAATTACTACTGATTTGTCAAGCCAGTTTGTCAGTGAAGAGTAAAGTTTTTGTGGGCAGAGACCCGCAATCTTACATTTTTGCCCCCTTAGCGTACAGAGCAAGAGATAGGGCCCCGGTTTCTCACCGTATACTCTTTGCTCCACTGTTGCTAAAAGCAGAACTAGACCATTACCCCAGTAAGTTGCTTGTCAGATAGGAGGATTTATTGCTATAGCTGAGGCTTTTGTCTATTTAGTACTTGAGAAATGAAACATGACTAGCTTTCTCAAATGCCAATAATGCCATTTAATTTCAGAAAGTTGAAAAACTTGTCCAGTGTCCAGCCCTAAAATATCTTTGCTTTGGCATTGGAATAAATCATAGTATAATAATTAAAATCTCCCAATGTAGAACTCGCCAACTTATTGATGTAAACTGCTAGTCATACATTATAACTCCTTTTTCTTTTTTTTTAATTCTAAGAATAATGCTGGTTAGGACTGGTGAAGACTCAGAGGAGCTAATCTTGAGTTGTTAGAATGTAGAGCACTCTCAGGACTCTCCATGGGTTCCGCTTGATTTCCAGTTTCACAGAGACTTTCTGCTCCCCACCATAATCCAAGCCCCTCTTCTTCGAGAGGCCCAGAGAGCGTGGTCACCACAGTGGTTCTGGACAGGAGCGCACTTAAGTTAAACTCACTGGGAAACAGGAAGTAACATTATTTCACATCTGCAGTATTACATATGTGTTACGTCTATGGAATAGACCATATTTAGAGAAAACAAGAAGAGCTTCAGAACAACTTACAAGAAAAATATAGTAAAACACAAATTTAATAAAATAAGAATCTGTGTTGTATATTCAGCGACCAGCAGGCTTCATGTTATAGTGAAAGGAAGGAGAGTAAAGTGAAACGGGGTGAATTATTCTTGCTGAAAGGGAAGGGTGAAGCTACAGTAGGCCTGGATGTTTGTCAGCCTGCTTTACCTCGACTGTGTGTGGCAAACAGAAGCTGTGTGCAGTTATTTGTGGCCTGCCTGGTTATTCACACACGTATCAAGCAAGGTAAGACTGTTATTGCTGCCAGATTCTGTGGCACATGTTAGTCCATGATGTCTTTAAAAACTATTATATAAACTTTATCCCTGTGGAAGTATTATTCCTTAAAAGTTCTGTAATCAAGGTATTTCTATGGAGACACTATTACAAGACTGTATAAGGACAACCAAATTTATCAACTGCTTAAATTCTATATGGTGACTAAGATTCCAAAAATTTGTCTTAAGATCTGATAGAAGTGGATGAGTCAGGAGAGGAAACGGTGAAGCCCCAGGCAGAGAGAGTGGGAGGAAAAGTACAAAAATGTGGTCTCACCGAAGCCAGGAGAAAGTGTTTTAAAAAGGAGGGAGCAGTCAGCTGGTCATTAGTCACAACCCGGAGGTCACTGACCTCAGCAGAAATGGTTGTGGTATGTTCTTCATGGTAGAAGTCAGATCAGAAGGGAAGGTGAGAAATCGGAGGTAGCAATTATAGATGACACCTTTTTAGAAAGTTTATGGGTGAAAGGAGAGGAAAGAGAACAGTAGCTAAAAGGTGGGTGTCAGGTGCAAAGAGAGGTTCTTGTGTAGCTGCTTTTTTAGTGGAAGAGTTGTGAATAGCATATGCAGGTGAGAAGGGGCCAGTAGAGCAGGAAAGGTTGAAAACACAGGCAAGGAAAGGAATAAACAAAGGAGTAAGCTTTCTAAGAAAACAAAGTATAGTGTCCAAAACATATAGGTAAGAGATTGGCTTTTGATAGGAGAGGGTTTGTCAGAGGCAGGAAGGTGTGGTAGAGAAGTTCCCGATGGAGTTCCTGTCTGAAGAGTGTTCTGCGAAAGGAAGGCTGTGAGGTTGTCTGCTGAGAACGGCAGTGTAGGAGGAGATGGAGAAGTTGACAGTTTATAAATAGTGGAAGGGGTTTAAGTAGTCGCCATGGAAAGTGGGAAGCAAATGAACGGGAAAACCTGGTTAGATTGTCATATAATGCTAAGGGACCTGTTGAAATTGTGCAGAAAATTTCTTTCCCTAGCCTGAGAATCGGATACAAAATTAGGATTAGATTTTTCTTTGTAATCGGTAATGCTCATGAAGTTAGAACCAAGATTACAGAACAGGTATCTAACTTCCTTTCTGGTTAGAGCACTTAATGCCTAGAAGATGGGTGGAGGGTGGGGAGAAAGGAACTGGACAGAGCATTAACTTCCTTTCCTACTTCACCAGCACTGCTGGAGTTTCTGCATTACCCAGACTGCTGGAAACCCAGTGAGACTGCCATTCAAACTCCCTGCGTTGGCAAACACGTCATTGCCCTTGAGTTACTGCTGCTCTTCCTACATAACTACTGCCGTATCCGTGTTTGGTTGAAACGGAAGACGTCATGTATGACTTACTTCCAAGTCTGTTGCTAGAGCAACTTAACCATTTGCTCAATCAAAAAGCTTCTATTGCATAAATGTTTACTACATGTCACAAACTATACAAAGTCCTGGAGATGCGAAAGTAAAGAATAGAGACATAGAGGGTACAGGTCCAGGCAGTTTGAGTAGAATATTGTGTGTTAGGACACAGGAAAGTACGAAGTACTTTGGGCATACTTGTGAGGGTCTTATTTCTCAAAGTTGACGTGGTTAGAGGTTACTTAACAGGGGAAGTTTTATTAAAGCTCGATTTTGCAGGGTTAGGAGGAGTTAGCTAAACACAGGAAAGGGGGAAGCCTGTGGAGGGGAAGGGAGTTGGAAAGGTCGTCATAAGTTGATCAGGCTAAATCACTCCAGATCTTCTAAGCTAGGTTTAAACTTTACCCCCCTTTACCCCCTAGGAGCAGTGGATAGTCAGTAAAGTACTTTTAGAAGGGGATGATGCAATCACATTTTGTGTTTGGAAATATCCCTCTAGCTGCAGAGTAAAGAGGGGAGTAAGCAAAATGGGGCTGGAAGTTGGGATATCAATTGAAAGGGTTTTCCAATAATTCATACACTTGTTTTGATCTTTGAAGCCCACCCAGCTAGTAGGGGTCACACTGATCTTCTCTTATCCCATTTTAAAGCTTGTTCCATGCAGTTAGTTGAGTTACAGTATATATAAGTCAAAAGTTTTACAGTAAGGGAACTTAATCTCAAATAGCTTTTTGCTCGTTAAATTCTCTCATGAAGCTACTGTTGGTCACCCCCCCGGCTCCATCCTACCTCAAATACTGATCAGCATCTC
The DNA here is from genome assembly GCA_007922815.1 of Macrotus californicus. Classification (NCBI taxonomy): domain Eukaryota; kingdom Metazoa; phylum Chordata; class Mammalia; order Chiroptera; family Phyllostomidae; genus Macrotus; species Macrotus californicus. Next base: position 51,025 of record VMDR010004556.1, read on the forward strand.
ATACAAGAGTAAAGTCACAGAAATTTGACTTCAGAAAATCTATGTTATTGAGGTATCATTGAAATAGAACTAACTGCAGATATTTAAAGTATACAGTTTGATAAGTTTTGACATGTACACACCTCTGAAACCATCTCCACTATCAAGGTAACATATCCATTACACTCAAGTGTCCCTTCATAGCCCCTCCCTCCTATTGACCTTCCCACTCCCTTCCTCCCAGGATCTGCTTTCTATCACTATAAATTTGAATAGTTTACAGTTTTATGACAATGCCACACGTTCTTGATTACTGCAGTTTTTAATAATTCTTGAAATAAGAGTGTTGGCCCTTTAGCTTGTTCTTTTTCAAAGTTGTTTTGGCTGTTCCAAATTGTTTATATTTCTGTATGAAATTTAGGGTCATCTTGTCAATGTCAAAAAAAAATACTTGGGGTTTTGATTAGTATTACATTGAATCTACACGTCAGTTGGGGGAAAATTGATGTCTTTTCCAATATTGAGTCTTCCAACTCACAAACATGGTATGTTTCTCTACGTTCTCTCTAATTTCTCACAACAATGTTTAGTAGTTTTCAGTGTACAGGTATTTCACATTTTTGTTATATTCAATCATTAAATGTCTTTTTTTAAGATTTTATTTATCTATTTATTTTTAGAGGAGAAAGGAAAGAGAAAGAAAGGGAGAAAACATCACTGTGTGGTTACCTCTTGCATGTCCCCTATTGGGCACCTGGCCCACAACCCAGGCAGGTGCCCTGACTGGGAATCAAACCAGCGACCCTTGGGTTCACAGGCCTGCACTCAATCCACTGAGCCACACCAGCCAGGCCTAAAAGTCTTATATATTTGAATGCTATTATAAATACTATTTTTATTTTGATTTGCAATTATTCATTGCTATATAAAATGCAGTTGATTTTGTATATTAATCTTTTGTCCTGCAACCTTGCTAAAATTACTTAGTGGTCCTAATAGCTTTTTGGTAGATTCCTTTGGATTTTCTACATAGACAGTCATGTCATTTGCAAAGAGTTTTACTTCTTTCTTTTCAAATGGATGCTTTTATTTTTCTTGCCTTATTGTACTGGCTGGAATTTCTAGTACAACCTTGACTAAAAGTGGTAAGAACAGATATCTTGTCTTTTTCTTGATTTTTAGGGGAAGAGCATTCAATCTTTCACTAGTTAAGTATAATGTTAGTTATAGTTCTTTGTAGAAAGCTCTTATTAAGCCAAGGGAGTTTCCTTCTTTTCTACTTTACTGAGTTTCTAGCAGGAATAGACGTTGAATTTTGTCAGATGCTTCATCATCTACTCAGGTGTTTTTTTGTTGTTTTTTTTTTAGTTTGTTAAAATGGTGGATTGTGTTGACTGACTTTTCAAATATTTAACCAACCTGGTATTCCTGGGATAAATCTGACTCGGTCATAGTATTTTATCCTTTTCATATACTCTCAGATTTCGTTTCCTAAAATTTTACTCATACTTTGTGTTCAGGACGTATATTAGCCTGAGTTGTTCTTTTCTGGTAACGTCTTTGTCCTATTTTAGAATCAGCAGTGCTGATGTCATAGAATGAGTTGGGTGCTTCCCATTTTCTGGAATAATATGTAGAATTGCTGTTCCTTTTTTTCTTAAATGTTTGGTAAAATTTAGCAGTGTAGTAGCCATCTGGAGCTTGAGAGTTTCTTTGTGTCTTCTCTCTCTCTCTCTCTCTCTCTCTCTCTCTTTTAATAATAACTCTGGCTAGAAATTTAGCTTTTGATTTCTGTTATTTTTGTGTTTTCCATTGCATTGGTTCCTGCTCTGGTTTTTTTATTCTTTCCTCCTGCTTACTTTGGATTTAAATTGTTTTTAAATAGACTATTTTTTAAAGCAATTTTAGGTTCACAGCAATATGGAGCAGAAGGTACAGAGACTTCCACATACCTTTCCCCCCTAGTTTCTGAAAGTGAACGTAAAAAACTCCTTTATTGGAGACCTGTCTCCTCTTCCAATACAGGCATTTAATTTAGTTCTATGGATTTGTACATGAGTGCTGCTTTTGCTAAGGCCCTACAGAAGAGGAGCCTTTCTTTCCCATCAGTAACACAGAACCTTTCCAGTGTTGTCATTTTGTGTCTGCTAAAGTGAGAATTAGGAAGTCCATGTCCACAGGGAGAAAGGAAAGAGTTTCAACATAACAGCTCCATTTTGTATGCATTGTGCATGCTTGTACTGAGCAGGGAAGGATGCTGTCAGATGTTTTGATTCAGGAAAATGTCTTTGACAAAGGTATCCTATTGACAGCACACTGCAGGTGTTCCTTTGCTTTGTTTCACTGAGGAGACCTATCCAGTTAATATTAATAATGGAAAGGAAGTCTTAATAATGAAAGCTAAACTGTTTTCATCTGTGGGTCATTTAAGCAATGTCTTCACTTCAGAGCTTCCTATTTCTGCAGTCGTGAATGCAAGACTAAGGTGGTATACCAAGTTGCCCTTGCTGTTTAAATTTGTTTCTAAGTATATTACATGAAATCATATCTTTGTGTATATTTCAGCTGTTATGCAGAAACCTGCCTTAACCCAAGTTTGAATAGTCTTTTAAATCTAGTATAAAAACATGAGGGATCCAAGAAATCATAGTTAGTTAGTCTTTTACGTTTTTACCCTGTGTTGCATACTTTGCATAAATTATCTCCTTTAATGATACACTAAAACCCTGTGAGATGTAAGTATTTTCATTCTCATTTTACAGGTAAGGAAACTAAGGTCTCACAACCACGAGGTCTAGTTAGTTACTAGGGATAACCCAGTCTCCAGTGATCTTCAGCCCATAATACACCTTCCTTCCTGTCCATATAGAGTATGCCTGAAGGAAGGGCTCATAATGGCTGTAAAATGATGGAGCTCTGAATGTCCCAGGTCAGGATATGCCCTGATGAGTTGATCAAACAAAGCTAGGTGAATAATCCAGTAGTTAAGAAAGTAAACTCTTCTAGACGCTCTGCTACTCTGTAAAAGTCTGAATTTTTTCCTTAAGATAAAAGGGGTGAATGCTGACTCAGAGGCAGTGCAGCAGTAGTTTCTGGGTTTAGACCTCCACTCTGTCACTAACTGAGCCGCTTTGGAAAGTTATTTAAGCTCATTCAGCTTTAGATTTTCATACGTGAAGTGGAAGTTTTCTCCTCCTGAGAATAAAGATTAGAGATAGTGCATGTAGCACAGTGCCAGACCTCTTGTAGCTGGTTAGCAGAGATGGCCATTCTGTTTATTACTATAAGAATCTCTGTTAATCCTCAGTGAATGAAAACTGATTTTTGAGGCCTTAAGTTCATTTCTCCGATGCCACGCCTCCTTCCTGTCCATCCGTCACCAAGATTGTCATGTTCTTCCGAAAAGCGCATGTGTAGCTCTGAGTTCCTTTCCCTCACAGCAGTTACAGTTTGAAGTATGTTTAGCCGTGTGGTCGCACTAGATGGTGAGCTCCGTGCAGTCAGGGGCCATGTCTGGCTTTGCTCATTGTGGTCCTCAGTGTACAGTGCCTCCCATACAATAGGACTTCCGTGAGTGTTGAATCAATGAATGAACGAAATGAATTCTTAATAGCTAACACTGAGTGCCTTGCGATAATGATGTCTGACTCCATTAGTGATGATTTCTCTGAAGAGTTAAAACACATGCAATATGATCTGTGTAAAAGTGTCAGTATTTGAACTCATGAGTCTCATGTGGCCACCTCTGACATTATGCTGATTGAACTTCTTAGAAATGGAGCCCAGTAATATATTTTATTACATGTAGCATTATTGCATGTTATTTTCACCTTGACGACTCATGGCTTGAATTACTGCCATACTGTGTGCTACCTGCTGTGTTGTGCAGAATTTCATTTCAGGTCTTAGGTTACTTACTCCACTTTGCAAGAAATTCCGTTATTTCATGAAACTCGTAGAGTTTTAAGAAAGTAAAAATGTCAGGTGCCTTCCCTCCGTCACTCTGCACTCCATATAAATACTGTATTCATTTGGCTTGTTTTAGGGAGAAGATGTCAACCGGACACTGGATGGTGGGAGGAAACCTCTTCATTATGCAGCAGACTGTGGACAGCTTGAAATACTGGAATTCCTGCTGCTGAAAGGAGCAGACATTAATGTATGTGAAGCACCTTGTCATTCCAGGAAAAAATCCCGATTGTATGCTCTGGGTGATTATATGTATATAATAGTTGTTGTGGAAATCTCATTTCAAATAATACAGTCTGAAATTCTACCAGAATTTCTGTAACTTACAAATACATGTTTGGGATCTTTAAGAATAAGCACAAGCTGACTTGGAAGCTGAGGGTCAGGATGTTTCCCCCTTGGCTTGTGGCTTTTCAAGTTCTAGTGCGCCTTGAGCGTTAGCACTACCTGTAGGTAGCCAGTGGCTCTCGCCCAGTGGGGCATAGGACTGCAGCCACATGGTAAATCTAAAGTGCACTTTTGGACAGAGGTCAGCAGGCAGGTGGTCAGACAGGGGCAGTCATCTCCTGATTCTTGCCTTTTGTGGCTTCTGCATTTCAGAGTTCTAGAAAAATGTTTAAATAACCATGACAGCAAGTGAGATGAACTTCTCACATTTCAGGGAACACCATGTCACGTGGCCCGGCTGCGGCAGTTTTTTACCTTTTCATTGGCTACGTTCTTCCCTTCCAGGACCTCTTTGGCATTCCTGTGCTAGTGGGGAGGAGAGGCTCAGAGAGAGTCAGTGACTGGTCACACAGCAAGTGGCAGAGCCCGGCTTCGAACCGGGGTCAGAGCCCTGCTCTCTCTGCTTCGCTCTGACTCCCAAGGGGAAGCCTTGCTTGTGGTCTTGGGCATCTAGAGCGCACCTCTCTAGAGGCTAGAAACTCGTAGCTTTAAAGTGATTTTGTGTAGAAAGGCAAATAAGTAAACACTGACTTTAAAATAATCACAAGTGGCCCTGACTGGTGTGGCTCAGTGGGTTGAATGTTGTCCCGCAAACCGAAAGGTCTCTGCTTGGGGGTGTGCAAGAGGCTGCCGCTGGATGCATCTCTCACACACTGATGTTTTTCTCTCCCCCTCCCTAAAACTAAATAAAATACAATGTGTAAAATAGTCACGAGTGTTCCCTAATTATAGCTAGAAAGAAGAATTGAAAAGTGGATAAGGTGGTTTATCTCTTTATTATTTCACAGGCTCCAGATAAACATCATATTACCCCTCTTCTGTCTGCTGTCTATGAAGGTCACGTTTCCTGCGTGAAATTGCTTCTGTCGAAGGTGAGGTCAACTGATAATTTTCACTGTTTTTGTCATTACTGTGTGTCTCAGCTAAGTATTTGGTTAATTTAAGTTTTGTTTGGCCTCAGGGACAGAAAACTAGTATCCAAAATTGAGGTCTAGAACATTATAACCCAAAACAGCTGGTCCACAGACTATTTGTTACTGGTCCATGATGGGTGAGGAGCTTGGCCCAGAATATAAAACAACATGGTCTCCTTCATCAGGAATAGTGTGCCGGGAATGGCCACAGCCCAACGGTTCAGTTGGTCAGAGTTCATTCCGATAGGCCAGGGTTGCAGGTTTGATCCTCAGTCAGGACACGTGCAAGGAATGCATAAATAAATGGAACAACAGATTGATGTTTCTCTCTCTCTAAAAATCAATCAATAAAAATAATCAAAAAGGAACAGTTTGCTGTGAAAAAAAAGGTAGCTGAAGCAAGCATTGTACTTAATGATACAGAAGATGCTGTAAATGAGTAAAAGTTCATGAACCATGCTTTGAGTAACCCTGATTTGAAATTGTCAGCTTCTTTTTCTGTAGTACACACTGAGTAAGGTACCAGGGGCAGTTTGCTTTAAGTAACAGCTCTCCAAGTCACCTGGTTTCTTGATTTTACTGAGATCGTGATAAATCTGGAGTTTCCCAATGTTTTGTCTTTGCTAGTAAGGTATTAGATGGAGGTCAGAATCCAGCCTCAGGAATTAACACACCATTTGTAGCCATTCTAGCTGTACTAGATAGGGCCTGCAGGTGTTGGGGGACAAGAAATCTTAGTAAAATAAGGCACTAGTGTTACTCCCAAGCTTATGATTTCATGACCATTCTCTGGACAGTGTTATTTGTAACATTTCACTTGGTATTTTCAATTAAAGCCCCACTATAAGAAGAAAGAAATTAAATGAGTAAGTGTTTGTAAAGCATTTTGCCACCATGCCTTGTACATAAATAGCTTTATTATAACTAAGACTGAAGAGGATTTTATGCTTCATAGAGTCAGCTTCAGTAAAACTTAGAGAAAATTGGGAAAGAAGGTAGCATATGTCTTAAGAACTTTTTTAAAGATACTGTTCTGAAAGCAGTTAATTCAGGTCCTCCAAAATTAGGTGTTAAACACAGTTACTGGATATCTTAAATGTGTAGATTTGTGAGTTTTGGGGGGATTTTGTTATACATCAACAGTAATTCCTAGATACCACACAGCATACTAAGTTCTCCAGAAGACAAAATAAATGAAGATAATATTTTTGCCACTGTAGTAGATTCAGAATCTGTGATAGAATGTGCTCACAAAGACTTCCAGTTACAATCTGTTCCTCTCCCACACTCATGAAAAGATTAAAAAGTGCCTTTGTAAACTACTACATAATTTCATCCCTTTGGGCGGGGGGGTATTTTTGATTACCGTATTTGCTTATTGTACTAAAAACTGGTTGTCACAGGCAACAAATACTGATTTTCAGTTCATGAAAGACTTCTATAATTCCCACGTTTTATTAGTTTAGACTCTATATTGCAGGTGACTAAACCCAGCTCACACAGGCTTAAAGAGATCGTGTTGATGCACGTAACTCTGCCGTTGTGGCACAGCCTGACCCTGGGCTTAAGCCACAGGGCCAGGATCTGATTTCTTTTTGCATGTCAGCTCTCTTCCTCAGCGTGGCCTGAATCCCTCTGGGGGCAACCTGTCTGCTAGATGCATAGTCAAAGAAACAGTCAGCAGTGCTGTACTATATATTTGAAAGTTGCTTAGAGGGTAAATCTTAAAAGCTCCCATCACACTCAGAGAAGAAAATTGGTAAGAATGAGAAGTGACAGATGTTAACTTAACTGTGGTAATCATGTCACAGTATGGATATCACCTCATTGTGGTCTACACCTTAAACTAATCACCTCATTGTGGTCTACACCTTAAACTAATACAGTGTTACATGTCAGCTATATCAGTTAAAAACAAATTCATAAGTCAGAGTAAAAAAGAAATGATTCTTTCTTTCTCCCCTTTCCATGACCTTTTCTTCCTGCCAAAAAGTGTTATCTCTGAAAATGAAAACCTTCACAGGATCCTTTTTAGCTTAGGTCCTTAGGCCCTGGTCATTTACTAAATGAGATGCCCCTAAGTGTGTTCTTTTTAGCCATATCTGAAACTCTGCTATGCCTCTCTTTCCTGTGAGACCAACAAAATAAGACATAATTACTCTTATGCTAGAAAGGACCTGAACCATCCATTGTTCTCTGTCCCTTATTCCTAAAATGTGTTCCAGGTCCTTGAAAGGGTTCCACCATTTAAAACTCTTCTGGCTTGATTTGCATACACATGAGGCCCTAATATGTTATAGGAGAAGGGTCTCCATAAATAACATATAATATGTTGCTAAAGTATTGGTTGTAAGTTGTCTGACTTTTAACTAGCTTATTTTTTCTTTTACTTGTGCCTGTAAAACTGTTTTTTACCATGTTTGAGCCTCTATTTCTGTAGCTAAGTTAGTGACATTCAGAGATGTCTCTATTGATGGCAGATCAATTGTAACCATGTAGAGCTGTTACTCATTCTAGAAGAAAGATTTTTTTAACCTTTATGAAAGCAGCCTAGTAAAATTTAGCTCTGCTTTTTCAAAATTAATTACTTTCACTTTATTATTGCATAAACCTCTTTAATGGATACCCTATCGCGTTTCTGGCCATTTTTTTTTCCTAGAAATTGATTGC
>VMDR010004557.1:0-58974 GCA_007922815.1 Macrotus californicus
ATAGAATATCTATTCTGCCATAAAAAAAGAAGAATGAAGTACTGGTACATGCTGCAGCATGAATGAACGAACCTTGAAAACATTATTCTGAATGAAGGAAGCCAGCAGTGAAGAACCATATATTTTATATTGTGTGGTTTCACTTGTGTGAAATGTCCAGAGTAGACAAATACATAGAGACAAAAAGTAGATTGGTAGTTGCCAAGAGCTGGGAACCTTTGGGAAAAATAGGTACTGACTACTAATGTGTTCAAGATAACTTTTTTTCTTTAAGATTTTATTTATTTTTTAGAGAGGGGAGGGGAGGGAGCAAGAAAGGGAGAGAAACATGAATGTGTGGTTGCCTTTTGCACACTCCCTACTGGGAACCTGGCCTGCAACCCAGGCATGTGCCCTGACTGGGAATCGAACTGGCGACCCTTTGTTTTGCAGGCAGACACTTAGTCCACTGAGCCACACCAGCCAGGGCAAGATTACTTTTTGAGATGATGAAACTATTCTGGAATAGATCAGTGTAGTGGTTATACAACTTGTGAATATACTAAAAAACTACTCAATTGAATACTTTAAAAGGATGGATTTTGTGCTGTGTAAGTTATATCTCAACAAAAATGAGTTTTATGTATTCCTTTAACAGAATAAAGGAGAAAATTTACATCATTTCAATAAGGAAAGCATTCGACAAAACCGAATGTCCATCTTGTTTTTTTTTTAATCCTCACCTGAGAATAAATTTATTGATTTTAGAGAGAGAGGAAGGGAGAGAGTGAGTAAAACATTGATGTGAGAAACATCGATCGGTTGCTTCCTGTATGTGCCCAAACTGGGGATCAAACCTGCACCCCTTTGGTATATGAGATGACTGTCTAACCAACATAGCCACCAGGCCAGGGCCTTTCTGATTTTTTAATAAAAGCCAGGCAAATCTGGACTACAAGGAAACTTCCTTAATCAAATAAAGGCCATCTATAAAACTTACTGTAAACATTACAGTTAATGGTGATATGTTGAATGTTTTTCTCCTGGAACGAGATAAAAGGGCTTACTCTCACTCTTTCTATTACTACTGTACCAGAGGTTTTAGCCATTGTAATAAGGAATAAAGAAAATTCAGAGGGGTGGAGAAAGGAAAAAAACACTGTCATTTTTTTTTAATATATTTTATTGATTATGCTATTACAGTTGTCCCATCTCCTCCCCCCTGCCCTACACACCCCTTCCCCCCAGTGTAATTTCTGATGATATAAAAATCTGTAGATAAATTATTAAAATTAATAAGTGAGTTTTAAAAAGTACTAGATAGAAGTTCAATAAACATATTTCTACAAACCATTAACAAGGAAAAAATGGAAAAAAATTTGGTAGCCTCAAAAAACACCAAATGTCTCCCTGGCCAGTGTGACTCAGTAGATTGAGCGATGTCCTGTGAACCACGGAATTGCTGGTGCTGGTTTGGTTCCCAGTCAGGGCACATGCCTGGGTTGCAGGCTGGGTTCCCAGTAGGGGGCAGTGCCGCGAGAGGCAACCACACATTGTTGTTTCTTTCCCTCTCTTTCTCCTTTCCTTCCCCTCTGTCTAAAAATAAATAAATAAAATCCTTAAAAAAATAAAGTGTACTATATTAAAAAAAACAACTCCAAATGTCTATGAAGAAGTCTGATACACCAGATGATAAGACTCCTAGCTATGAAAACAAAATACATAAACTCATACTAAAATATAAAATCAAGATTCAATAAAGTAATAAATGAAAGAATATATCATTTGTATATATTTTTATGTCTTATTGTTTTGAAGTTTAGTTTTTATTGACTTGCTCTTTGGACTTATTTTTTTTTTTTTTAAGATTTTATTTATTTTTAGAGAGAGGGAAGGGAGGAAGAAGGGGAGAGAAACATCAATGTGTGGTTGCCTCTCATGTGCCTCCTACTGGGGACCTGGTGTGCAACCAGGCATGTGTGGTGACTGCGAATTGAACCAGCAATCCTTTGGTTTGCAGGCTGGCACTCTATCCACAGAGCCACACCAGCCATGACACTCTTTGGATTTATTAATATATGGTAGTCCACCACATCAAAATTGTCCCCATTGTTTTATAAATTGAGGTTTATTGAGATGTGTTTTATATACAGTAATCAGCCTTTTAAAGAGGTATAAATGAATTCCAACAAATACATATAGTTGTGTAAACACCAATAAAATCAAGATACTGTGTTTCTATACAATGAACAATTGCAAATTGGGAATAAAAGAAAAAAGCACGGTACCATTTATAGTAGCACAAAAACATGAAATATTTAAGTGTAAGTCTGACAAAGTATATGCAGGATTTGTATGTTGAAAATGTGACAAAAATCAAAACAGACTCCAGTAAAGGGGTGGATATTCAATGTTTATGAATTAGAAGACTCAGTGTTACTGAAATACTATTTCTCCCCAAATTGATGCCATGGGTTCAGAACAAGTTCCGTCAAAATCCCAGAAAATTGTTTTTGTGTGTAAATTGACAACTTGATTCTAAAATTTTTATCAAAAAGTATTATAACTAGCATAGTCCAAGCAATTTTGAAGAAAAAAACATCAAAATTCAAAGACTTAACAGTTGTTGATTTCAAGAACTTACTCTGAAGCTATAGTAATCAAGACTTAGCATTGACAAAGGCATAGAGTGAGATCAATTATATAATTACAGGTACAGAAATGAACCCACAGGTACATGGCTAATTGATTTTGGACAAAGGTTCAAAGATAGTTCAGTGTCTTAGATTACACTATATACAAAAAACAACTGGAAGTGGATAATAGTTCTAAATAGGAAACCTGCAAGCACAACTTCTAAAGAAAATAGGGGAACAAATCTTAGTTACCTTGGATTAGGTAAAGAAGCAAAAGTCATAAAAGAAAAATTGATTCTTTAGAAGAGAATAAAGAAAACAAAAGGACAAGGCATAATTTAGGAGGAAATATTTATAAAACTCTTATTTTAAAAGGGATTTTAAAAATATATAAAATATATGCTTTTACATATATAAAAAGACTTTTAAAATATATACAGAATATATAAAGAAGTCTCACAACTCATTAATAAGAAAGCAAACAACCCCCCTAAAAAATGAGCAATTAAAAATGAAACAATGAAAAAATATTTTTTGTGGAAATGGGTTGTAGTAGATTAAATACGTTGCAGATGTTCTTAATCCCAATGAAGTCTGCATTTCAGAAGGGTTGACAGGGCCCTGACCTGTGTGGCTCTTGGTTAGGTGTTGCGCTGCAAAGTGGGAGGTCTCTGGTTCGATTCCAGTCAGGGCATGTATGCTTGGGTTGCAGCTTCAGGCCTTGGACCGGCTGAGTACAAGAGGCAACTGATCAATGTGTCTGTCTCTCTTTCTCTCCCTCCCTTCCCTTCTATCTAAAAAGAAGTGTTAAAAATAAATACATAAATTGAAAGCGTTAACATGGTACATTTTGTGTAATACGTATTTTATCATAATAAAAAAATGCCATAGAACTTACACACACATTGCATCTATGCCAAATTTTTTGGTTATTATGTTGTACTATAATTATGTGAGATGTAATTATCCAGGATACTGGGTGAAAGGTAACTTCTTGTGAATCTATAATTATTTCTAAATAAAAATAAATGAAAGATTTTAACAGATGTTTCACAAAGAAAGATATTTGGATGGCAAATAAGCATATAAAAACCACTCATCTTCGTTGGTCATCCGGAAAATACAAAGTAAAATCACAATAGGTTACCACCATTCATCCATTAAAATAGCTTTAAGAGAAAACTGACAATACCAAGTGTTAGTGAAGATGGCAAAGTAATTTGAACTCATAAATTTTTCATGAGAAAACATACATTTAACGTGCAATCTGACAATGCCAGTACTAGGTTTTTATTGAAGAGGAATGAAAACACATCCACACAAAAACCTGCATATGACGTTTATAGCAGCTTTATTCATAATCACTGAATTTTAAATCAAGTGTTGAAACAATGTTGAATTAGTTGATTAACTGCTATTTTCCTTTTTTCTTATTCCGCCTCTTTTTCTTTCTCTTGTTTTCTGTTTCTACTTTCACTTCATGCTCCTCCTTCCCCTCATTTTCATTTAGTAGCAGGTTCCTTACTGAAAAACATTTGGATAAGCATATTGTCTTTGATGCAGAGTACAATTAAAGGATGTCTGTTCACCTGATGGGGTACTGTTTCTCTGGAGCCCTCACAGAATGCTGTTGTCTTGCTGATTGTAACAGAGTCCAGTCCTCAGTCTTAAAGGTTCAGAAACATGACTATTGACAGCATAATAATCAAATCCATTCCTTAGAGTCACACTGACACTAATCAAAATATAAAGACTAAAGTTTAGTCAGAATACTTATAAATTTACTGAAAGCAGTATACCTGTTAAATAGTTTGGAATGCACTTTGACTAGTGGGAAGGGAGCGTGGTGAACCTAGGGTAGTTGATGCAAACTGAATGTTCAAGGTCCATCTGGCTAATAAGATTCATAATTGAGTCACAGTGGCTTGTCACAGTATGAATTATAGTAAGTTTCCCTCTCGTTGGAGCACAGTATATACTGAGGTTTGATGCATCTCTTTCTCTGTTTAATTTGCTGACCAATTTCTCTTCTGATGAATTCCTTAATTGTTTTGATATGTTAAAAACTTCCATTTTACACTGCTCTATGTAACTGGCATCAAATACTCAAGATATAGCACAGGAAAGGTATGAATGTTTTATTTAAAAAATTTCCTTAAGAATTTTTAAAAATGCTTATAATATCTTCCATTTTTATCAATATTAACTAATAAAATCCGTCAAATAAATATGTGTAATCTATATTTTTACAATTACTTGGTAAAATAATTGTCAGCTTTTGATTATGGAAGTGTTCTTCAGATTGACTTCAAGGCACCACAGATTTTTGCATCATTGGTTTCCTTTCTCAGACGTGGCTACCTTGTATGTGCTTTCTAAAAAGTATATTGTATTGATTATACTGTTACAGTATCCCATTTTTTTATCCCCTTTATTCCCCTCCACCCTGTAGCTCCTTTCCCAGCGGCACTCCCGCCAGTGCCCCCCCTCCCCCCAGTTCATGTCCATGGGTGGTTCATATCAGTTTTTTGGCTTCTCCATTTCCTACACTATTCTTGACCTCTTCCTATTTTGTACCTACCATTTATGCTTCATTCCTTGTACCTTCTCCCCCATTTCCCCCTTCTCCCTCCTCATTGATAACCCTCCATGTGATCTCCATTTCTGGGATTCTGTTCCTGTTCTAGGTGTTTGCTTATTTGTTTTTGTTTGTTAGATTCAGTTGTTGATAGTTATGAGTTTGTTGTCATTTTACTGTTCATAGTTTTTGATCTTCCTCTTTTTCTTAGATAAGTCCCTTTAACATTTCATATAATAAGAGCTTGGTGATGAACTTCCTTAACTTTATGTTATCTGGGAAGCACTCTATTTGCCCTTCCATTCTAAATGATAGCTTTTCTGGATAGAGTAATCTTGGATGTAGGTCCTTGCCTTTGATGACTTTGAATACTTCTTTCCAGCTCCTTCTTGCCTGCAAGGTTTCTTTTGAGAAATCAGCTGATAGTCTTCTAGGAACTCTTTTGTAGATAACTGTCTCCTTTTCTCTTTCTGCTTTGAAGATTCTCTCCTTATCTTTAATCTTGGGTAATGTAATTATGTGTCTTGGTGTGTTCCTCCTGAGATTCAACTTCTTTTGGACTCTGAGCTGCCTGGACTTGCATGTCTGTTTCCTTTCCCAGATTGTGGAAGTTTTTCTTCATTATAATTTCAAGTAAGCTTTCAATTTCGTGCTGTTTCTCCTTTTCTGGCATTCCTATGATTTTGATTTTGGAACATTTAGAGTTGTCCCAGAGATTTCTAAGCCTCTCTTCATTTTTTTTTGTTTCTTATTTCTTCATTTTGTTCTGGTTGAATGTTTATTTCTTTTGTTCCAAATTGTTGATTTGAGTCTTGGTTTCCTTCCCTTCACTGTTGGTCCCCTGTATATCTTTTTCAATTTCACTTTGTGTAGCTTTCACTTCTTCCTTTATTTTGCATCCATACTCAGTCATTTCTGTGAGTATCCTGAATACCATAGTTTTGAACTCTGCATGTGATAAGTTGGCTATCTCCTCATTGTTTAGTTCTTTTTCTGGAGATTTCTTTTTTAAACATTTTTATTTTTTTATTTTTAGAGAGGAGAAGAGAGGGAGAAAAAGAGGGAGAGAAGCATCAATGTGTGGTTGCTTCTCATGCAACTTTCACCAGGGACCTGGCCAGTAACCCGGGCATGTGCCCTAGATTGGGAATCAAACCAACAACCCCTTGGTTTGCAGGCTGGCACTCAATCCACTTAGCCACCCTAGCCAGGTCCTTTTTAGAGTTTTGATCTGTTCTTTCATTTGGACCATATTTTTTTGTTTTGGTGCACCTGTTAAATTGTAAGGGGTGGAGCCTTAGGTATTCGCCTGGGTGGGGCAACCCACTTCACTGCGTTGTGATGCTGTATGTGGAGGAGGGGTAAGAGAGGGAACAATGCCGCTTGCTCAAGTCGTGCCCTGCTTTCAGTCATTTCCCCTGCTACCTACAAGCGAATTAGGCCCTTCTGATGCTGATTCCCGGGTGGGTGGGCTTGTGTACATTCTAGGACCCCATGGCCCCTCCAACCATCTGTTCTGTGAGACTGGGAGTTTCTCCCACTGCCACAATCCTCACAGGGTTTTACAGTCGGCAGTTTTTAGTCTTTATTTCCTCCACTGGAACCCTGGATTATGCAGTCTGTCTCGCTCCCCAGTTGTTGTCTTGGTTTATCTTTTATCTGCGCACGAATGTGGGACTCCCAGCCATCCAGCCTCCACCTTTTCCTGCCCTGTCACCCAGTGCCTTGCTGTGCGACCTCTCTGCCCTGGCTGCCGGTCTTCGCACCTTCTACCGGTGTGGATGAATGTTTCTTTAACTCCTTTGTTGTCGGACTTTCATACAGTTCAATTTTCTGGCAGTTCTGGTTATTTTTTTGTTTTTAAATTTATTGTCCTTTTGTTTGTGTGGGGAAGCAAAATGTATATCTATCTCTCCATCTTGGCTGAAGTCTATATATGTGCTTTTGAGAAAGGACCAACATCAAATTAAATAGAAAATAAAACATTTCAAATTTATTAACCTGAAAATTAATTAGTATTGTTGACATTTTCATATATGTTTGAGGCGTAGGTCTACAAGCCTGTAATGGAAACCAAGCTCTTAGTATAGTATAAAATTTTAATATTTCAAAGTAGGATTAGGATCGGATTCTGTGTTCCTTTATATTTGAGGTCTGATGTTTCTTATAGGCTACGTGGTTTACTGCAACAACTTGGTCCTGGCATCTGGCATCTGGTTTTCACCTCTGTGGCCTGCCGTACCACTTTACCATGTTGCACTGCTGCTTACAGTTATGTACTTATGTTGTGTTCTGCCTACTTGTAAATCTACTGGATTCTGACCCTATTCTGCATGTTTAAATTTGTATTTTAATTTAAATACACTTTAGAAATGACTAAGATAGTAATTTTATGTTAATAGTATTTTACTAAAACTTTTTTAGAAAAAAGGAAATTATGTTTTAAACTTCAGGATATTTTTAATATTTTATATATAGGTTTTTGTAATGCCTGATTGTTTTTCTCCTCTAGAATGTCTCTTTATATATCATTATGTTCAGGTATTTTCCAGCCTTCAAGTTTTTTCCTGTGCTTCATCTAACCCCATAAGCTTTCAGTTACCATTCCAGTTTTCATTAACGTTTTCTTCGTACTCCAAATTTCCAGTGCATTAATCAGCTTCATGTAATTTATCATTCAGTAATATACTACCTTTATCACTCACAAAATGTTTAATTGTCTTTCCTGTGAGTTATGACTTTGGGACCTAGCATCATGCTTAACTTGTCAGCTTTCGATCCAGTATTGGTTGATGATTGATGATGAAGGAGTCCTTAGGAAAATTGAACCATAAATGATTTCTTTCCTATTATAATTTTAGTTGCCTCAAAAGTGAATGTTCTAGGAAGGATTTTTGAGGCTTTGAAATTGTTACCAATTTCTATTTTTTTCTTTTCTTTAAGTATATTTTACTGATTGTATTATTACAGTTATCCCAGTTTTTCCCCCTTTGCCTCTCTCTGCCCACGACCCCCCCTCCCTCCTGCAATCCCCCCCCTTAGCTCATGTCCATAGGTCATATGTCTAAGTTCTTTGGCTTCTCCATTTCCTATACTGTTTTTAACATCCCCTTGTCTATTTTTACCTACCAATTATGCTTTTTAATTCCTGTACCTCAGATTCTCTCTTTATGTTTAACCTTTGGTATTTTATTTATGATATGTCTATGTGACTCTCTTTGGATCCAACTTGTTTGGGACTCTGTGCTTCCTGGACTTGTATGTCTATTTCCTTCACCAAATTATGGAAGTTTTCTTTCATTATCTTTTCAAATAAGTTTTCAATTTCTTGCTCTCCCTCTTCTTCTGGCATCCCTATGATTAGGATGTTGGTACATGGAGATGTCCCAGAGACTTCTTATTTCCTCCTAGTTTTTTTTAATTCCTCTCTTCTTGCTGTTCTGGATGTTTATTTCTTCCTTATGTTTCAAATTGTTGATTTGAATCCCAGTTTCCTTACCTTCACTGTTGGTTCCCTGTAGATTTTTTTTTTATTTAACTTAGTATAACCTTCATTTCTTCCTTTATGTTGTCGTACTGAATGAGTTCTTTGAGCATCCTGATCACCAGTGTTTTCAACTCTCCATCTGGTAGGTTGGCTATCTCCATTTCATTTAGTTCCTTTCCTGGGGTTTTGTTCTGTTCTTTCATTTGTCTACTCAGTTTGTTTCTGTGTATTAGGTAGAGCTGCTTTGACTCCTTATAAAAGGCACCTGTAAATTGTGTGGGGCAGAGCCTTATGTAATTGCCAGAGGGTACAACTTGCTTCATCCTCTTGTGTGTGGCTCTGTGTGTGGCTCTGTGTGTGGGGGAGGGTTCAGAGAGGGGACTGTGCCTCTACCAGGCTTCTGCTGATTTGCCCAGCACTCTGTTTCCAGTCGCTTTACCCACTCTCTGTATGTGACTGGTGCCCTTTCAGCTGTTGCCCTGGTGTTGAATCCCAGAATTGATGGTTTTGCATATGTTTTAAGACCGTGCAAGCCCTTTAAGTGAAGTTTCTTGAAAATCTGGCAGTTTCTCCCATTGCCCCAACCCCCCGCTTGTTTTTACAGCCAGAAGTTATGGGGATTTATCTTCCCGGCGCTGGAACCCTGGACTGTGCAGTCTGACCTGGGGCTGGGATGACTCGCTCCCAAGGTATCCCTCCTGATTTTTATCCACCACACATGAATGTGGGACTACCTGTGCCTGTTCTGCTGTTGGCCACCTCTCTGCGCCACACTGTGTCTCCTCGCCTCTCTGCCCCATATCCCTTGTCTCTGCCCCTCCTACCCGTCTGGATGATTGTGACTTCTTAAAGTCCTTAGTTGTCGGATTTCCATACAGTTCGATTTTCTGACAGTTCTGGGTGTTAACTTGTTATGAAATTTAGTTGTAATTCTTTTTGTGGTTGTGTGAGGAGGAGAGCGTGTCTACCTACGCCTCCATCTTGATCAAAAGTTGTTTTCAATTTCTTCGAGTGTTTCTAAAACCCCTAGGTCAAACTTCAGCTTTTTCTAGAATTTGTCAGTCTTTAAATTACAATGCTATCTTCTGTGATGAATTTGACAGCATGAGCATAGTGTAGGTTGGATGGAAGTGGTACTAGGAACATTGTGTACTGAGTATCTTTGAAATTGGTCCAGTTGGGAACTTTTAAAACTATATATATACTTAGAGAAAAGTCTGGAAGGACATACATTGAAAGATTGGACAATGCCTATTAGTACTTGAAAGAAAGTTACATTGTAGAAAGAAGGTAAGAGCGAAGGGTAGGTGAATGGCTTACCTTAGATTCATTTAGCTTGGTGTGGGGTGTACTGAGAGGCCTGTGCAGCGTCCTAGAGTCAAGGTTTCAGGACTCATTTCCAACAGGGACTAATTTCACCTTGTGTTTTTTTGCTATTAATTCTTTCTACTTTTGTGTAAGAAAATATCTTAATTCAAAGAGATGTTATAATTTTTTATGGCATTTTTGGAGAAATTATGGAAACTATTTAAAGATACGATGAGTGAGCCAATACAGAGGATCAGATTGAAATATTTATTTAGTCTTAACTATTACAGTCAACCCCCATCCCTTTCTTTGGAAGAGAGGAAGGGAGAGGAGTGTTTCCTCAATCCATTGAGGTTTTGCTTCCTGGCAGTTGTCATCAGTTTGGCTTAAACTCATAAAATTTTTTTTTTTAAAAAGGGAGAGAGAGAGACACCTCGATGTGTTGTACCACTTATTTGTGCACTCATTGGTTGATTCTTCTGTGTGCCCTGACTAGGGATCAAAACTACAACCTTGGTGTATGAGGACGGCGCTCTAACCAACTGAGCTACCCACCCGGGGCTGTTACAGTTGACCCTTGAACAACACAAGGGTTGGGGGTGCCATCCACCCTCCACATACGCAGATTCCCAACTGTGGTTCGAAAGTTCACTTGGCTGTTAAATGACGTGAGTTTGAACTGCACGAGTCCACTTACATTCATTGTCCAAGGGTTAAAGGATACATGTAATTCAAAAACACAAAAGAGCAGGGGAATGTACCTACCCACATTCTTCCTTCCTTAAATGAATTTGCCCTGTGATCCACGATACTAGATGAGGACTCAAATGGATGTGTCTAGATTTCTCATTCATGGGACATGTTTTCAGGTTTGAAACATCTCCCTTTTATACCTACATCTCAGGTGATATTTTAACAGGAGCCATGCTCCATAAATCCATAGACTCTATATTTGTTTGCCATAACCAATCCAAGATTAGGGATATCCTGTTGAAAGCATTTTAAAAAGTACTCTGTTCTGGGTAACTCTATCAGTTTACTTAGGAGGTGGTTTGTTACTAGGTTACTGACCTGATTTCCAGGAAATTAGATCTGGTCACCTGCCTTTTTTCCTCAGGAATGTACCCCTCTTTCTCTTTTCTATTCACACAAACCTCATTGAAGGTCAGATGCTCAACTCATTTTTTTCCCATTGAGGGAACTGAAAACATTCACAATTCTACTTCCTGAGGTTGCTTATAATAAATATTTTGGTATATTTTCTTTTGAAACCATTTTCTCTGGTTGTGTGTTTGCATGTATGCTTTAAAATAGTGGGCCTATACTTATATAGGATCTCTTAAGTACAAAAGTCAGCATTTTTTAATATCAGTACTTTTCTTTAAATTACTTAATTGTTGTAGAGATGATTATTCTTTTAAGAGCTGTTTGAGCACATCCTCTGTATCTGATCTGCGCTTCAGGAGTTATAGCACCAGACTTGGAATGAGCAGGACTAATGCTCAGCTTCGCTGGAGACCAGTTAAAAAACCATACAGTGGAGCCAATACCTTGTGTAAAGGAGGCTTATGGAAATATGAGGGGGACGCGCCCCCACCCAGAAAACTGGAATTATCTTCTGGAGGGCGGGCCCCTTGTAGTATAGGCGTCTTCTGCTAGATGAGTGTTCTGGGACCTGTCTGTATCAGTGTGCCACCAGCTGGCATTGTGAGAGTCTGCATTGGACTTCAGTGGATCTTTTTTAGACTAGACTCTCAATATGTTTGCCCATTTCATGATGGGCAATTTACAAAGCACACCTGTCTGCTTGTGCTGAGTGTTGAGCAGTTTTTGACTAAAAAACAGCATGATTCTGTCCCCCACCCTCCCTGTGCACCCAATGCCTTGAGTGGATTTCTTTTTGTTTCCCCGGATGAAAAAAAAATCCTTAAAGAGAAACATTTTGCAGATGTGAAAGAGGTGAAAAAAATGGCAGAAGCACTAAAGGGCATCAAAATCAACGAGTTCAACAACTGTTTTAAGCAGTGGGGAAAAAGTCGCAATAGGTATATTGCCTCAGATGGAGAGTACTTTGAAGGTGACTGAAGGTTAAACATAAGCATGTAAGAATAAATACACAGCTTTTTATAAGTTAATTCTGTTTCTTGGGGGGTCCCCCCTCATATGATAATTTGGTAATCCACATGAAAGGGTTCAAGGCAGACCTGCCTTCACTGAATTTTGTTCTGTGCTTTAACTTTATGTATAAGGAATGATCTCATTGTTTAATGTGTGTATTTGTGTTCTGTCCATACTTTTTTTAAAAAAAGATTTTATTAGTTTAGAGAGAGGAGAAGGGAAGGAGAAAGAGGGAGAGAGACATCGATCACTTTTGCCTCTTGCACAGCCCCGTTTGGGGACCTGGCCCGCAACCCATGCATGTGCCTTCACTGGGAATTGAACTGGTGACCTTTCAGTTTATAGGCCGACGTCCAGCCCACTGATGGACACCAGTCAGGACTTGTGCCTATACTTTCTTACTCATGGCAGAATTGCCTGGATATCATCTACACTGAAGTAGAATCAGTTTTAGACATTGCTTTGAATTTACAAGGATAGTATCTAGCTAAATAGCATTTGAAACATGATAGATTTTATGGAGAGTAGATTAAGAGCCCCATGGTTCTTGGATTATAGACTAAAGTGCTAGTGAGACACAGGATATATCTTGTGCAGTACACAATAGAGAATCATTTAGAATAAAATAATATTTGACTTTGTGGTGTAAGCTGTCATTGTTGTCAACAGGGGCCTGGAAGAATTCTGTGGAAGAGTGGACAACAGACGACTGGACTGAAGATGTAAGTGTTTACCAGTTCAGACCCATCTTCCCTCTGGTTTCTGGTAGGGGCATGTGTGTGTTTATGAAAGTCTGATATATCTCTGGCTGGCTGTTCATGGTTCCTTTTCAGGCGTCTGTGATTACCATGTTTTTTTGTTTGTTTTTTTAGCAGATGGAAGGAAATTGGGTTTTTGAGATTTTTAAGAAACTTGTTTTTTTAAGTCTATCTTTGTTTTGTTTGACCTGATAACCAACTGATGCTATTGCCCTGGCCTGTGAATTACTAATTATTCTTTATACTACTTTCATTAAAGGGGAGAGTCTGTGTTTGGGTCACAGTTGAAATTAATCTGAATAAGTCATTCTGGTTCTAGGGCTGATTTTTCCCCTTTCAACTAGACTGGCTCTGTTTTTGGTATTCTTTTATTCCATAGCCATTTTTGAGTATACTGCATTAGCTTTTGGGTACTGTTGATCTCTTAAGTTCTGGGTTCTATGTAAGATACTCTTTGGTAAAAAATATTTAACTCAAAAAAGACAAAGTAACTGAACTGACCTAGCCCTGTATCATATTTTATACAATTTTTGTTTGACTCTCAAGGACCAGAACAGATACGAGTAAATGATAGAGAATTACAGCACCCATTGGGAGGGAGAACACAGAGGGGCTCTTAAGTACTGAACTTCAGAATCACGTAATTTGATTCAGACTTAGAGATTCTGTTTTTTTTTTTTTTTAGAGTATTTTTTCCCCTGTCTTATTTTGTATGCAAAAGTATTTAAATGGTGGTTTTATTTAACATGAAACCACTTATGCTTTCTTTCCTTTTTTTGTTTTTTAGCAGTATTGTATTTGGCTTCTTAGGGAATGAGCTGGGTAGGGCATGAGGCAGGAGGAGACTAGATATGCTCATTTGATTGGAAATTAGAAGATTTAGGATATATTTTCTTTTTTTTCTCTTAAAGATTTTATTTATTTTTAGAGAGAAGGGGAAGGAGGGAGAAAGATAGGAAGAGAAACATTGATTGGCTGCCTATTGCACACTCCCAACCCGGGAGCTGGCTTGCAACACCAAGCATGTGTCTTGACTGGGAAACGAACCAGTGACCTTTCTGTTTGCGGGACAGTGCCCAACCCACTGAGTCACACCAGTCAGGACTTGTGTCCATACTTTCATTTCTGCCACATGCTAACCATAAGTCCTTGGGATGTAATGTCTCCAGGCTCTCTATTGTCTGTAAGAGTGCTTATTTGATTCAGTGGAGGCAGGAAGAGATGGAGAGAAACAACGATGGGTGAGAGAAACATCAGTTGGTTGCCTCTTGAATGCCCACAGTCGGAGACCTGGCCTGCAACTCCACACATGAGCCCTCAGTGGGAATCAAATCGGCAACCTTTCGGTTTGCAAGACAATGCCTAACCTACTGAGCTGCATGAGTCAGGACTCGTGCCCATACTTTGTGATATCAGTGTTAAGACAAAGTCAGAGGGCTTCTTTCTTTCTTTTTTTAATTGATTTTAGAAAGAGAGGAAGGGAGAGTCAGACAGATATCAGTTTGTTGTTGTATTTATTTATGCATTCATTGGTTGATTTATGTGCCTTAACGGAGGATCAAACCCGCAACTTCGGCATATTGGGATGTTGCTCTAACCAACTGAACTACCTGGCCAGGGTGTCACAGAGCTGATTTCAAACAAAGCCATCCTACTTTTAAATGCTTTGTGTTACTAGAATTTTTCTACGACTTTTCTTGGGAGCAAAAAGTGTGTTAGGCTTTACATTCCATTGCTGTTGTCTGGGTCATAGGCAAGTTAGAAAATCAGTATCAGATTAGAAGGCAAAAAGGAATGTATTCAGACCTACCTGGGTTCACCTTTTGACATTGGATGAGTCATCTTTCCTTTCTGAGCCTTCGGTTTTCTTTCTTTTCTTCAAGCCTCCTGCTTTTATCAATATAATGAGTATTATAATAACTGCCCTGCCTAAGTCACAGGATTATTCTGTGGATCAGAAACAAGCAGTTCAGCTAACAGGCAGTTCAGATGTACACACATACAGAAATACAAATATTCTTCTATATAGAGCACATTTTTTGTAATGGAGTGATCAGGCCAAATCACTGAGAGAAGGCAGGGTGTGGGGAGAAAAACCCCAAGGTGGAATTGAAGATTAAAAGCAGAGGGGTTACTGGAGGAGAGAGATTGCCCAAGGCAGACAAGCAGCTCATGACTCAGCAGAGGGGAGCTTGTACAGACCAGACCATGCATGATTCAAGACTTCTGCCCCCTTATGCAACATGGTTGCTGGAAGAGGGGAAAAGGGAAACAGTCAAGATTAGCCCTCATTGTCTGAAAAGGTGGACACTCCCACTGCTTTCGGGCACACCTGGAATTTTGGGAGAGGACTTTTAAACCAAAGGTGGACAAAAGCCTCACTCTTGCTTCACCCTGCTCAGGAGGGAGTGGCAAATGCCAGGACTGCTTGGGGTTTTGGCCCACATGGTTAGAAGGCACCAGCCCTTGGGATGCTATGACCCAGTGCAGGATGGTATACAGGTTCTGGACTGCTTCCACTCTCTCACCCTGAGAGCAGCACACAGAGGCATGAGCTGGGAACTTCCTTGCAGATGGAGCTTCCCCTGCACGATTGTGTGGAATAATCTGAGTGTGCACCCCAGACCCTGAGAGAGAGAGCACTGCTGTGAGGCGATAGCAACTCTAGCACCAGAGAAAGAAGGAGCCTGGAACTACAGAGTTGGAGACTCAGTTGACTAACAACCTTGGGCTACAGATAAACAATAATGGGCAACTTCTGGGTATGGATTTGGACTTCAGTCTTCCTGAGGGTGGCTGGTTTTCTGTGTTGTGCAGAGATGTCGGCTCAGTTGGCTTGGAACAGGAATGCTCCAGCCCCCCCCCCCCCCAATTTAGTCACCCTATAATAAAAACCTATTCCCCCCAAAATTTTTGGTTTTTTATGTATACATGGTGACAAGCTGCCAGACCCCATGTTGCCCGTTTACATTTTATCACAATGAAATTTATAGTTACTAGAAAGAATTAGCATAGAGAATTTGACCATTTTTGTTTCTTGGTAGTTCATTAAAAATTCTGAAATACTTATGAGGTGATACAAAGTTTTGGTGATTGAAAGGAGAGTAATCTAAAATGCAAATCCTAAATTCCTTCTAGAGCTTAGAACAGTAACTGTTTACTTTTCCCTCTCTATTCCTTTTCTTTGAAAAAGCAAAGCAGCCCTGGCCAGTGTGGCTCAGTTGGTTCAAGCTTTGTTCCGTGGATCAAAGGTCACAGGTTTCATTCCCAGTTAGAGCACATGCCTAGGTTGTGGGTTCAATCACCAGTTGGGGTTCATATGAGAAGACAGCCAACAGATGTTTCTCTCTCACATTGCTGTTTCTCTCTCAGCAATGAAAACAATGTCCTTAGGTGAGGATATTTTTAAAAAAGGTAAGAAGGAAACAATTCAGTTTTCTGTATTGTACCAGGGTTAGATAGATGTCAGTGATTTCTATGGTTCTTACTTACCTTGACCTTAATATTTTGAAGACTTTAGATCTACTCCTTCATTGCTTTTCATTAAAAAAAAAAAGAATTACTCCTTTATTGCGTCTCTGTCTTAACTCTTTAATATTTAAGATTCTTGATGGCAAAAATGGATTACTTGAGACTCTTAGGGATATACCTTTGAACAGGTTCATCATTAAGCCCTTCTTGTTGAAACACTAATCAGTTAGCACTTTTTACTATCTCTTTGGCCTCTGCCTGAATATTAATGTCTGAGAAGTCTGATTTTATACAGTGTGTCAGTTTTTGAGACATTTAGAAATGATTAAGAATTATAAGTTGACTTCTGGTCAAGATGGTGATGTAGGCAGACATGGCTTACCAAGACATGTGCTATTTGCACAACCACATCAAAATTAGAACTAAAATATAGAACAACCATCACTCAGGAACATCAGAGTGATGGTTGAATGGAAGCCTGGTAGCTATGGAATTGAAGAAACCATATCCATCCAGACTTGTAGGAGGGGCGCGGATGCAGAATGGGCTGGTCTCACATTCACATGGATAAAAATTTGAGAGGGATATCTTGGCCGTGAGGAGTCCCAGACGCACATCAGGACCCCCAGCCCAGGATTCCAGTGCAGGGAAGATAAGTCCTCACAACTGGCTGTGAAAACCAGTGGGGATTGAGTCAGTGGAGGAGGCTGCTGGAGCCCTAAGCAGTTCCTCTTGGAGAACCCACACATGGAATAACCTACTCAGACTCACTCTCCTGAGCTCCAGCACTGGGGTGGCAGCCGGAAGGTCACCAGTTGTATACAAGGACAGACTGAAGTATCTGGCATTGGGATGAACCGAGGGCTTATTTTCTTATTAGATCAACATTTATTAACCATTAAAGCCCTTGCACTACATTGAAAATGTTAAAAAGAACCCACCTTTCAATAATGTCAATTGAAGTTTCAAAAAATTTTATCCTGTGTGCCTTAAAAGTGCATTAAAACAATATGCATGAGTCTCAGAGTGATTATGTTGAGTGAAAGAAGCCAAAAAAGAATGCAGTTTTTAAAAATCCTGCTTAAAATTCCGGAAAATATAGCCTAATCTGTAGTGACAGAAAGCAGATTGGTTGTTGCCTGGGAACGAAGGTGAGTTGTGGGAGGGATTGATTACTCAGGAATCGCAGCAAATTTTTTGGGTAGTAATAGGTGTGTTCACTGTTTTGATTTGGTGATGGGTTCCTGGGAGTACATGTGACAAAGCTCATTTACTATTTCAGGTTGAAATTTTGTAGTTCATTGTATGTTTCATACCTCTATAAAATTATTTTTTAAAAAACAGGAAATCTATGACTTAGAGATTAATAAAAGAAATACTAAAGCCATCTGTCTTTGGGGAAAGAAAGCGTAAATTATTTTGCCTTTTCAAACCTTCCTACTCCTTTTTGGCATTCATGGTGACATCGGCAGTGATTTTATTGGTGTTCTCACTTTCTATAGTGTCAAATAGACTGGGACTTGAACCTGGTGTGACTTAACTGCATTGTGACATTCCCTGAAATCCTTATTGTGGGCTGGCTTACCAATCTAAAATTATTTTCACCAAACACAATCGCTTGTCATGATCACCTGTGTATTTTCTTTCCTTTAGACTGACTACCTTTTGGGTGAACTGTAGTAAGAGTACTGGTGACTAAAAATTGGTAGGGACTTGATACATTTTTGGTTTTATGTTATATAAAATAAGATTAAAAGATTCATCCCTTTCTTACAGCTTTCTGAAACAAAAGTTTTCACTGCCTCATCTGTTCCACCAGAGAATCATGTCACACCTGGACAAAGGTAAATACGTTTTGCCATCTTCTATTTGTTACAATTGAAATGTTTTGCCTCAGGAAAATTGTTTTGGTTCTTAGATCTATTGATCATTTTTACCTTTTCTTTAATCTTTGTTTTTTTTCCCCTTTTTTAGACTTTGTTTTATCCCATACCTCCTAGTAAGCTGAGAGAGCCTCCATTGTTTCCTAATAGGTTGTATCTACTGATGAATTAAAATAGCAGTCGGATTTATGTTTTGCCACCACTTGTGATGGAGATTATGTTAAACCTATGTAATAATAATTTTTTACTTTTGTAAACATGCTTTTTGACAGGTGAACTTAACACAAACTTTGGTTTCTTCATATAATACTATTTATTTAGATCTTCTCAGGCTGATACAAACTTTTCATTTTTTATGGGTTCTACTAGCTTTAATCCAGTAGTCTCATAGGTTACAGACAAGGGAGCAACCTTGGGGGTAATAGAAATGTTGGTAGAATTTATACAGAACTAAATTACATCCTAATTTTTATAATAACTCTAAAAACTTTGCATGATACTTTGAAAGTGCAGTGACCCAGAAGGATGAAAACCTTGATATATATCACACCTGGGAATTGAAGACAATTTTCAATCTAACATGCCTTATCTCATGCTAAATGATATGGTTATAAGACTTTGTTGCAGGGAAATAAAAATGATCTAATGTTATATCTTGCAATATGTTGTTTTGTGAATTGCTAAGAATTTCTTGTTACATGGATATAACTTCTTCATTGAATTCATTACTCAGTGAATTTGGTAGGATCACTTTCATTTTTTAAAAAGTATGAAATGGACTCTTTCTTCATGGTTATTTTTCAGAAGACATTGCTGTAGCATTTTTTTGTGCATTTATCTCATCAATCTTTTGGAATAGAACTTGCTCTTTGTTATAATGCAACTTTTCTGTGATGAGTCATATATAATATAGTTACTCTGGGTTTGTATTCCTTAAGTATCCCATAAGCCAGACTATTACCTTGGATCCAAAATACTAGTCTGGGACTTCAGCCTGGTTATGGGAAAGTCAGACTAGTAGTGCATGGGTAGAGGAACTCAGGTTCAGGAACTTTTGCTCTGTATCAGGAGTGTGTCTTGAATTATTTTACCTTTTAGAATCTGTGAAAGTTTCCGTCAGGACTGACTGGAAACTGGCCTTTGAAAGATTTTAATGGAGCAAATTATCATGTTAGGTAATTCTGTACACCGTGCAGGTCCTGTGGAGAAGAGTTAGTAGCTCACTCACATGTCAGGTAGTATATATATCTGGAGATCATTTCTTCCTCATGCTTTCAGGTTTTTAGGCCAAGGTTCTCAAATTGGAATATCTGTGTTTCTAGGGCGTCACAGGGGTTGTAGTTAACAGAGTGTTTGTTAATATATTGTGCACTCTTTATTGACTATTTAAGGGAGCAAATTATATGAGACTTATATCAACTTAAATATATTATTGTATAGAGTACAGAACTTACAGGGACATTATGATAAATATGAAATTCCTTGAATGGTCTACTGTGGCTGTCGTCCTCATTCCCCCACAATATGGATTCACTGTCCTTTAGGAAGGTTTTAGATGCTGGTTCCAAGTACTAAAAGGAGAAAAATATCCTAAAGGAAGCAAGCCAAACTTTAGAAACTTATTTAAGTTTATTCAGTTGCTCTAGCTTTTCAAATCAGTTGTCACTGTTCCATTTCTGTGGAAATAGCACAGTGCTCCTTTTCGTTTTTTCTTCTCTGCAGTGCCGTGCCTCAGGCTCTGTGGCTTCATGTGCTGTGCTGTGTGTGTGTGTGTGTGTGTGTGTGTGTGAAATTGATGTACTCCTTTGGCTTCCCAAAACTCCAGTTTTTAGAGGTTTTCCTTAAGTAATTTTTGTCATGAATTTACTTTATATTGATTGACTTCTCAAATTCATTTGTTGGTAACATTTGCTTATGACTTGTTCCTCATTTGCTTTTTGTCTGCTTAGCGTTGATCTGGTAGCCTTGCTCCAGAAGCCTGTTCCTTCCAGTCAAGTCTCAGAAGGCAACTCCTTTGAAACTTGCCAACAGCAGGGCTTTGGCCAAGCCCTTGTCTTCACAAACTCTCAGCACAACAGTCAGATGGCGCCAGGGACTGGCAGTCCCACTGCTGTCAGCTTCAGTTCTCCTCAGAGTCTGGTAACTCGCTTTTATTTCACTATGGGGTTTCAGGGGGTGTGCCCTGAGTAACTGTATTCTAGGATGACACATGCCTTGTAACTATTCTAAATACAGAAATCTTTTACAGCACATCTCAGTCCAGAAAACAATGATGTGTTCATTTCCAAGCACATATCTGATGATTCCATGTCGAATTCAACTACTCTGAGTTTTCTGGACAAAGATAAAAATACTTCTTTCTGAAGTTGAAATCTTTTTAGTCACAATCAGTCAGACATTCTTATTAATGATTTTTTCATGGATTTTGTTTCAAGGTCTGTTTCTATACTTAAGGTGTTAAAATTTTTATTTTCCAATTTGCTTAAATGTAAAATGTCTATATTGTCTTGCTGAAATCATACAGAAACTATTCTTTCCAAGTCTGCCTAGATGCTTACTTTTTTTATATTTTTATTTATTTTGTTATTCCATAAACTTAGTGTGCTTTTTTTAAAAGGCCATACTATGTAGTGGGGACCCTTATAATTTGGATGTGCTTTCATTGAAACAGTGTCATCTGCTGCTGCATATATGACTCTTGACTCCCCATGAGAGTTAAGCTCCCATTAGAAGGAACTTAAGAAATTTTTAGTGAAGGGTGTGAAGCTAGGCTGATGGAAGTAGAAGATCTGAAAGCATAGAATGCAAATGAATGTAGCTGCAGAATGGGGAAGTGAGGTCCCTGTCCAACTGTAGTCAGTTAGCAGAAGGGAGGTTAGAAGGACTATAAACATAGATCCCACAGCTTTCACTAATGATAGTTATTTTGGTTCATTTTTGCTGGATTTTACCTGAACTCTACAGTGGAGAAACAGAATTTCTTATGAATATGATGCAGTCTTTTCCTTTTACCTGACTCAGAGTCATTTGCTGTGCCCCATACAATGCAGAATTGACGATGCAGACTTTTCATTGCTATCTTCTACTCTACAGGCATGTCGTGTCAAGTGTATCTGGCTTGGAGTATACTTGGCATTTTTAGTGTTACTGATGATTGTTCATGAGAGGGCGTCAGTGCTTGAAGTGGGACAGTCCACGCCCGAGTGCCCTCTCTGCTTCGAGAGGGCCTGATAGTACCTACCACTCAGTGTTGATCGAGCCATCGTGCCCTTTCCTCCTCTGCCTTTCCATCTGCTGTGGTATACTGAAGTCATGTCCTTGCTGGCATGCTGGAATCTTAGCCAGGCTGCTGAGGGCAGATAGGACCTGAGGTTCTTTTGTTTGTTTGTTTGTTTACAGTGACCTTCAGGTGTGTTGCTTCTGTCATGAGCAACACCTTGAGAAACTGGTAAGGACTGTTTGTGTAATGTATTAGGGCAGTACTAGTTCTCAACCCTACTGTGCTTTTATAGTCAATGGGGAACTTCAGCGAATAACAACAGTAATAATGGTAACAGTAAAATAATGCCAGACAGAGTTTTTGGGCTTGGGAATTGGGCACTGTGTGTGTTTGTATATGTGAGTGCATGCACACACGTGTACCAATACACACATTTTAAAGTTGATTGAAATGTACAGGTGGAATTAAGAGATCCTTTGCTGGCGCTTCATTGAGGCGGGGATTTCACTGTGTTGTATAGCACACCGAAAATGCATTTTATAAAACTGGCCGATGCAGGATAGAGATTAGGAAGAGAAGGATGAAGAGTAGAGGCATCGTTTGAGAAGCCTTCATCACACAAGTGGGTTTTGGCAGATTTGTAGCAATGAAAGAGATGTGTAATGGGTAGCATGAGCCACGAATCTGGAATATAAGTAATGTTAGCACAACTAGACCAGTAGGAGCAGATTCCATGATCGATGTGTAATAACTGCTCACAACCTAAAGTTTTGCTAATATTGGAGGATTTGGATTTCCTTAGAACAACAACTAGGATACTGTGTGCCCTTGGATATTGATAACAAATAATTATTTCAGCTTCCTAGATTTGGCCTCTTGAGGGAGTGCAAATCATTTCTGTTTTTGACCTTCTGTTTTAGGTGGTTTTGAAAGTTTTTTTTGACAAAGTACTTGTCTTTTCAGAAACTGAATGATTTTGATAATGTAAAAATGCTGTTCATCTGCCATTATGTTCACTAGTCATAAGCTTTAATCTTCCTGAGGTCTTCTCATCTGACCTGACAGGATAGATAGGGGAAATGTCACATTGTCTTTTTTTTGCTTGCTTGTGTATTTGGTGTTCTTAGCTATCTAAACAACTTGAAATAAACACAGCAGTGTCCAGGGTGTTTGCTCAATATACGAATACCTCCTGTGTCTGATTTTGGAATACCGACTTACTAAGTGCTGTGACCTGCATTTA
Source organism: Macrotus californicus (assembly GCA_007922815.1). Taxonomy (NCBI): domain Eukaryota; kingdom Metazoa; phylum Chordata; class Mammalia; order Chiroptera; family Phyllostomidae; genus Macrotus; species Macrotus californicus. The sequence continues at coordinate 22,682 of VMDR010004557.1, forward strand.
ATCTTGCAGACCTCATGGCTGATCTTTTTGTGGCTAAACCTGTTCTAATCATTAAAGGTGATTATTGTTCCATGCATTAAAAAAGCTTGTGTTTGTCATTTAATTCATGACATTCCTCCTTAGTTTAAAAGATAGTATTTTTGAATTTATGACATCACTTTTTAAAAATACCAATTTCTTAAACTCTAGGGAATATATTTCCTTTTCCTTCAACCTCATATCAAAATCAGGAAGTCTGGCTGGATTTATTTAGTCAGATCTTATTGCATAGTAATATTTTCATCTTGTATTTACTCATATGAGTCTTACCAATTCAGATTTTCTGGATCATAGTTTTTAAAATTCTTGTGAAAATACTTGGCATGTTTTAAAGCCTGGGTTAGAAATTCTGTATTGTTTAGGATTTCTGTTTCCTTTCCCTTTAAAGTCATCCGTCCTGGGTTCAGGATTTGGAGAGCTTACACCTTCAAAAATGGCAAACATCACCAGCTCCCAGATTTTGGACCAGTTGAAACCTCCAAGTTTGGGCCAGTTTACCACCACCCAAAGTTCACAGCAGAATAGTACGAGCCCTCCCACAACCACTTCTTCTTGGGACCTCAAGCCCTCAGCTACCCAGTCCTCAGTCCTTAGCCATTTTGGTAAGTGTACATTTTCTGTGTTTGTTCACAGCCTAAACATTAGCACAGGCTGTTGACTTGTGAACACTGATGTGGAATTAGACCAGAGATTTTTATTTTGTAGAACTTCACAAAGTTTCTGAATTAAATCAGTCAGATTTGTATTGTATAAATACCTGCATTTATTTGTAACTAGTAGTAGTAGATCTTACCTCAGAGAGATGTGCAAAAGCATGATAAAGACATGCAAGTGTAAGGAAACAGAATTTTTTTTTTTTAGAATTTTCTGAGCTGTATTAGAAAAAGGTGGTGGCAGAAGGTGGACTATGGAAAAATTTAAATCGCAACGACTGCATTGCTTTCTCATTCTAACATTTGCATGTATCCACTATGATTCGGTTTAGCCTTACCATCTGTGGTTTATAAACTAAAGGCAACACGTGTAAGTTGGAGGTTTTCTAAATTCTACTTATATAGGTTTTGTGACATTAAACTACCATTTCCTGCCTTGCCCAGGTGGCTCAGTTGGTTGGACTGTTGTCCTGTAAAACAAAAGGTTGTGCGTTTGATCCATGGTCAGGGCACATACTTAGGTCGCAGGTTCAATTTCCTGTCAGGGTACGTCTGGGAGCAACTGATCAATGTTTCTCTCTCTCTCGCCCTCTTTCCCCCTTCTTCCCTCTCTAAAATCAATCAACATGTCCTCGGTGAGGATTTTTAAAAAGTCTTTAAACTACCGTTTTCCACCAACACAGATTACACTATATTAAGGAGTAGCAGGGGGCTACGTTAAACAGAGGGTTGGTTGTGTGGATTGGTTCATGTTTAGGGCATATCAAGTGACATGGAAGCACGTTTCTCCGCTGAATGAAATGACTTACTGTTATGGAAGTACCTGAGAATATTCCCAGGTTTGAAGTGATGCCTACCAGGGAAATTCATTAGAGACTCAGTGCTCAAGGTTTTTTCGTGGGGTTGGTTATTTAGGCATCCTCTGCCTGGTACACATGAAAATTCCAGATTCCTAGAAGGAAAGCAAGTGTTCAGTGTAAACCATGTTGTACAAATATTCAAGGCACAGAGTCACCTTTATTGGTTAGAGTGGGCACTCTTTCCGTAGAACATACAAAAATTCTGTGTTCTCAGACACTAACCAAGAGCTAATCTTGCAAGCCAGCATTAATTACTTTTAAAAAAATTTTTTTTCTTTTATTGATTCTACAGAGAGGGGTAGGGAGGGAGAAAGAGAGGGAGAGAATCGTGCATGTGAGAGAGAAACATTGATTGGCTGCCTCTTGCAAGTACACCATCTGGGTCATGAACCCACAACCCAGGCATGTGCCCTGACTGGGAACGGAACCTGTGACCTGCCCAACCGACTAAGCCACACCGGCCAGGGCACAAGCCGGCATTTCTTGGCAGCTATAGACCTCCTGTGTTAATTTTTTCTGGCACACTTACTAAGAGATAATGAGGTTTTATATTTAAGGATGCCATTTGTATATTCTTTTTAAAGTCTGTCTTTTTTGATAGGTGCCTATAATATTAAATCCCAAAATAAATTAATCTAGCATGGAAATACACTAAGTCATGGGTTGGTAAACCTTCAGCTCGATCTGCTACCCGTTTTTGTAAATACAGTTTTATTGGAGCACAGCCACAGCCATTTATATATTGTCTACAACTACTCTCAGTCTACAAAGGCAGATTTGAATAGTTGCTAACAGATAGCTTTTAAAGTCTAAAATAATTTACTCCCTGGCCCCTAGCAGAAAAAGATTGATAGAGGTAGTATTTCAAATGAGTGGTGAAAAAGTATTTATTGCTGTTGAATATCTGGCTGAAAGATGAAGTTCGATCCCTAACATCCACTCTACACCATAGTGCCAAATGGGTCAAATACTTAAACATAAACAGTGAATCTGGAACAATAATAGAGAAAAACATAGGAAGATTTTGATACATTCTGTGTGAGATGGACTTTTCTAAGTATGACAAGGAACACCAAAACAAATCAAAGGGGAGACAGACTTTGAAAAAATATGTGAAAGTCGTATCATAGACAGAATGATCACCTTAGTATAAAAAGAATAACTAAAATTCAAGGAGACCAAAAATAAGTTAAAAATGGTCGAAGAGGTATGGACATAGCAAGTTGGTACACCAAGAATACTTAAATATGCTTAACTTAGATCATTTTGTTTTGAATCTTTTATACTATTTTTCACCTGTGAAACTAAGGACAAAAATTTGGTATGTAAAAAAGCAAGTGTTCTCTCTGTGGATAGGACTTTTAAAGTGTTTGTTAAAATTTAAAATATAGTCATTTTTTGAACCTATCCAGCAACTAAGTTCTTGTAAGTATACTTGCACTTGAGCAAAATGTCTTAATTAAAAATATAGTTATTGCGAGCATGGTAATAGATTTATGGTGGGCCCTTCCCTGTGGGTCCCTCATAGTGGACCCGTGCCAGAGTAAATTGCCACCTCGAACCATTGCCCAGTCTCCTTATCTATGGGCTGTGAGCCCTGAAGGGGGTTGTACAGTGTGTGTGTGTGTGTGTGGGGGGGAATAAATATATATATATAGTTATTGCAACAGTTTTTCATAACAAGATATTGGAAAACCTAAAAGTCCATTAATATAGCTCTAGTTTTAGAATGTGATACCTATGTATACTGGATTACTATGTGACCATATAAATGAAGTAGCTCTTCATTTCATTAATATGGAACACTTTCTGAGACCTGAATGATTTGTGAGGAAGCAAGATTGATAGATAGGTAGGAAGTGGTGTGTCTTTCTCTGTATATTTTTATATCGAAATACTATCTCTGAGGATATTCAAGAAAGTGGATACATTGCCTGCCTCTGTGGAGCAAATCTGGGGACAGGGTGGAAGGGTGCTTGTTAGTCATCATATACATTTTTGTACCTTTTGAATTTTATAATACTACATATGTTACTTAGTGAAAAAAACTTATAAAATAATTTTCAAAAGCTTAGTAGGAAATCCATAAAGCAACAAAAATATAATTCTCTGTTAGCTAAAGGCCAGATACATATACCCACTCCATAGCATCCTTACCCATAAACTGGTCAAAATTAAATTTAGAGACTTCCGGTCAAGATGGCAGCACGGTAAACATTGCTCTCCTCCTCACGCAACCACATCAGAATTACAATGAAAATATAGAACAACCATCACTCAGAACTGTCAAATCAAATTCAATGGAAGTCTGACAACTGTGGAATTAAAGAAACCTCATCCATCCAGACTGGTAGGAGGGGTGGAGACATGGAACAGGCTGATCCAACACCTACATTTGGTGAATAAAAATTTGGGAGGGATATCTCAGGAGCAGGGAGTCCTAGCCGTATACCAGGACCCTAATCCTAGGGTTTCTGTGCCAGGAAGGTAAGTCCCTGTAACTTCTGGCTGCGAAAACCAGTGGGGACTGAGTCAATAGAGAAAACTGTTGAGTCCCAAGCAGTTCCCTTTAACGAACCCACACACGGAGTTACTGAAACTCACTCTGAGCTCCAGCACCATGGTAGCAGCTTGAAAGGCCCTGGTGGCATAAAGGGAGGAACTGAAGTGTCTGGCATCAAAGTGGGAGCTAGAGGACAACTTTCTTCTAGATGGAAAGTGGGACAGAGGCCATTGTCCATTTTCTGAGTCCTCACCCCAAGGATCCACAGAGCCAGCAGTCCAGTGCCATATCTCCATCTACCTGGTTAACACTGTCTGCCCTGCCCTGAAGATCCCTGAGACTCCATCCACCCAACTTATGGGCCCAACAGAACTGTTACCCATGACTTTGCCATATGAAGGCTGGTCTTGTCTCATGTCTCACAGCTTCCTAAATCCTATCAAGCAAGCAATAGCCGGACTAAGTAAGACCCTAGCTCTGGTACCTCTTGCAAAGTAGCCCTAGTTCTGGCACTCGCAACAGTCAGCCTAGATTCATATCTTGGCTTCACCTGGGAATCTCCAAGCCCAGCACAAGTAGCAGCCATCTCAGGCTGCTTTGTAGCTCATTCAGAGTGGCCTTGGGCAGAACACAGTTGGGGGCTGACCTTGGCTTGCACCACCCGGGAAACCCCAGGGCCAATGCATCCAGTGGACAGCTACAGACCACATGGGAGCATCACCACACTGCCCCTGTACAGCTGATCCTCCACAGAGGATGGAGGTTGGTGGTCAGTGGTCACAGCCAGGCCTTGCAGCTGACTGGCCTGGGGAAATTCCTCCCACTGATCTGCCAATAGCAACCAAGACTCAACTATAAAAGGAGGGTGTATTCAGCCCACACAAAGGGTGCGCCTCAAGTACCCAGCTTGGGTGATAGGGGAGGCTGTGCCACTGGACCCTGTAAGACACTTACTTCATTAGGCCACACTACCAAGATGTGGAGTCAAAAGCAGCTCTACCTAATACATAGAAACAAACACAAGGAGGCTGCCAAAATGAAGAGACAAAGAAACATGGCCCAAACGAAAGAACAGATCAAAACTCCAGAAAAAGAGCTAAATGAAATGGAGATAAGCAATCTATCAGATGCAGAGTTCAAAAACACTGGTTATAAGGATGCTCAAGGAACTTAGTGAGGACCTCAGCAGCATAAAAATGATCAGTCAGAAACAAAGGATACACTCATTGAAATAAAAACCAATTTATAGGGAAGCAACAGTAGAGTGGATGAAGCTGAACATCAAATCAATGATTTGGAACATAAGGAAGCAAAAAACTACCATGCAGAACAACAAGCAGAAAAAAGAATCCCCCCCAAATTAGGATAGTGTAAAGAGCCTCTGGGACAACTTAAAAGAGGTCCAACATTCGCCTCATTGGGGTGCCAGAAGAAGAGAAAGGGCAAGAAATTGGAATTCTATCTGAAAAAATGGTGAAAGAAAACTTTCCTAATTTGGTGAAGGAAATAGACGTGCAAGTCCAGGAAGCACAGAGAGTCCCAAACAAGATGAATGCAAAGCGTTCCACTCCAAGATAAATCATAATTAAAATACCAACAGTTAAAGAAAGAGTCTTAAAAGCAGGAAAAGTAGTTGCTTAGAGGAGAGTTCCCATAAAACTGTGAGCTGATTTCACCAAAGAAACTTTGCAGGCTAGAAGGGATTGTCAAGACATATTTAAGTCATCAAAAGCAGGAACCTACAGCCAAGATTGGTCTACAAAGCAGAGAGAGCATTTAGAATCGAAGGGAGACAAAGAGCTTCCCAGGCAAGAAAAAACTAAAGGAGCTCATCACCAAACCATTATTATATGAAATGTTAAAGGGACTTATTTAAGAAAAAGAAGATCAAAGCTGTAAATAGTAAGATGGCAATAAATACATATCTTTCAACAACAGAATCTAAAAAGCGAACTAAGCAAACAGGAAGAATGGAGACAGAATCATGGATACGGAGAGAGTTTTGATAGTTGCTGGAGGGGAATGTGGGAGAATGAATGAAGAGGTGAGGGGATTAAGAAGTAGAAATAGTCAGTTACAGAAGAGCCATGGGGATATAAAGTATAGTAGAAGAAATGGAGTAGCCAAAGAACTTACATGTGTGATCCATGAACATGAACAATGGTGTGAGGATTGCCTGAGTGAGGGGTGATGGGTGGAGGGGGACAAAGGAGAAAAATTGGGACAACTTAAATAGCATAATTAATAAAATATAATTAAAAATGGGTTTACAGTTGTAATACAAATAACATAAATACAGTAATAATAATAGAAGAACAAATTCTATTTTGTGTACTCAACTGTAAACCTACTTTTGACCACCCCTGTACATTTGTTACACACGCGTGCACATGCCTATACAGAGAACACTGATGGGGTTCAGCTAGAAGATGATTGGGAGAATCTGGTGAAGACTGTAAACCATCACTGCCAGTGATGGTGAAAGAGGGAGGTCTGCGCCCATGTGCTGAATGATTGTTGCTTACTTTTTTTTAACCCCTCTCTACACATTTCCTAGACTTTAAATCTCAGCCTGAACCATCTCCAGTTCTTAGCCAGTTGAGCCAGCGACAGCAGCACCAGACTCAGTCAGTCACTGTTCCTCCTCCTGGGTTGGAGCCCTTCCCTTCCCAGGTAAAACTCCGAGAGTCAGCACCCAGAGACAGTACCTCCACTGTGAACAAACTCTTGCAGCTTCCCAGCCTGACTGTTGAAAACATTGCTGTGTCTGCCCACCAGTCACAGCCTAAACACATCAAACTCACTAAGCGGCGGATACCTCCAGCTTCTAAGGTGGGTATTCCGTTGTGAAGTGACAGTCCAAAGGTGGATGTACCATATTTTGCTGAATGTAATGCACACTTTTTGGCCCAAATTTTTAGAGAAAAATAATGATGCATAGTATACATGGGAATGATGATTACATACCATGGGTATAATAATCTCGTGTATAGTGTGCACAAAAGCATGCATGCGGATTATACAACGGGGGCACATCATACAGAGCAAAATGCGATATTTTAACGTTTAGCTTAAGTGTTAGGTTAGCAAGCCTCAGAAACTGGATATACTGTTTTTCAAACACATAGCTTACTCCTTTTTGAGGAATTGGCTGTTTCTGAGTGACTGGGCCAATATTGGAGGGAATGGGTTTGTACTGAGAGAAAGAGACTAATTGAAATGAGAGGATCTAGCTCGAAGAGTCTGATGGTCCTGTGTGTTTAACTGTGTCCCATTGATGGAGGGTGAGTGGGTCTTTGGCCAGATAATGCTTTGAGGAGTTCTCCTTTACTCATCCACGACCACAACCCCTCTCCCCCTTACTGCTCTAAGGAAGCAGTTGGTAACACAGACCATTCTCCTGCTAAATTTTGGGTTTTCTTTGCTGTTTTCCCTTCTGTTTTTAAAAAATACGATTCCTTTTCCTCCTTTAGGCCTTTCTTTCCTTGTTCCTTAGGCTTGTCAAGTGTGCCCTAGGAACCCAGTGTTCGTTTGGCTCTGGTATAGGCCTTGGGACTCGGCATCCATGACTTCTATTCCTGACATTGTGGCTTTGCTTTACAGACCCCAGCTTCTGCGGTGGAAATGCCTGGTTCAACAGATGTCACAGGATTGAATGTTCAGTTTGGCGCCCTGGAATTTGGATCAGAGTCTTCTCTCTCTGAATTTGGATCAGCTGCAAGTGGTGAAAATAGTAACCAGATTCCCATCAGCTTATATTCGAAGTCTTTAAGGTATATAACTCCCCACTTCTCTGATTTTGACTCAAGTAAATCTTTTGTTTGCAAGGTAAATAGAGCTTGTGAAATCACCTGGTGGAGACAGACAATATACCCTATAGTAGTGGGTTTGTGCAGCCTCACCAGTACCTAATCCAGAATTTTCAGCACCCTAAAAAGCAACCCTGTGCCTATTAGCAGCTACTCCCAATTCCCCTCCCCTCACCCCCTTGGCAGCCAGTAGTCTGTCTCTGGATTTGCCTGTTCTGGACGTTCCCTGTAACTAGAGCCATGGAATTTACGGCTGTCTGTCACTGACTGACTTTGCTTAGCATAGTGTTGTCACGGTTCATCTATGTTGTAGCATGTATACATTTTGTTCACAAGTAAGTTTTATTGTACACACATATCACATTCATTCATTCATTCATGAGTTGATGGACATGTGGATTCCAACTTTTCAGCTAGGATTAATCATGTTGCTGTGAACGTTCAGTTTACAGGTTTTGTGTTCTTTTGGTTCTTGGGATATATAACTAGGAATTGCTGGGTTGGTTATAAGGTAACTTACATTTAACCATTTGAGGAAGCATCAAGCATTTTTCCCAGTGGCTGCCACATTTTACATTTCTATGCGTAATCTCTGAGGGGTGCAGTTTTTCACATCTTGCCAACACTTACTTTCCTTCAGTGGAATATTTTATAAATAGAGACGTTCAGATTTTAGGTTTTATTACATTAATTAATCTTTCCACTTTCCAGAACTCAAACCTGGTATTTGTTTGGGTTCCCTTTCTAAAGTTAGTTTCAGGACATCTGGATTCCTTAAGTCTTAAAGCTCTCCCCTTGCCTGTTAATTAAATTAGGTTGGTCTAGCTTTTTTGGAGGGTGGAGTTGGATTGGGGGTTGTTTTGAATGTTCATTGCATTATAGTAAGTTTAAAGAGCGCAGTAGTATAAACGTGTGGTTGTATACATGCTTATTTAATTTAGAGTATGACAAAGTGATGAATAGTTCGACGTCATGAAGCCATGGAAATTGACACAAACTTACGTCTCATATCTTATTCTTTGCAGTGATTCTTTGAATACCTCTCTCGCAATGACCAGTGCAGCACAGAGCCCTGCCTGCACCACTTCAGTCATTACCTCGTCCAGTCTGACCAGCTCATCCCTGAGCTCCGCGAGTCCAGCCACGACATCTTCCTCCCATGACCCAAGTTCTGTGCACAATAGGGTTGCGTACCAAAGCTCTGTGAGTGCATCGGAGTCGGCTCCAGGAACTGTCACAGTAAGTGGTCTTTCAGGTTTCTTCTTGTCCTATTTGGAGCTCAGTGTGTAGTTTAGGAAATAACCATTTTCATCGAGACTTTCTTTCTTACAAACTGAGTAACATCCATTTAAGTAGCTGCCGTTTGAGTAGCATCCTTGTAGTTTGTTGAATTTGCTAACAATAGGCATCTCATTTGAAGTCTGCCATTCAAGCACCATACATACAAGAGTGTGTGTAAATAGGCCCAGAAGTGTAGTATAAGGAGTGATTTGGATGGGGTAAGAGGGGGCTATAATCTTATCTGGAATATTTTAGTTCCCTGTAAAGCAAAGATATTCAAGTTTTATTGGTGAGAGCCACGTTACAAAGTGGATAATAATAGCCCTGGCTGGGCCCTGCTGGGGACCTGACTGGTGTGGCTCAGTTGGTTGGGCATCATTTCGCAAAGCGAATGGTTGCTGGTTCAATACCTGGTCAGGGCATGTGCCTGTGTTGCGGGTTTGGTCCCCAGTCGAGGTGCATACGGAAGGCAACCAATCGATGTTTCTCTCCTCTTTCTCCTTCCCTTCACTTCTCTCTAAAAAATAAATAAACAAAATCTTTAAAAAAAATAGCGGCCCTTCCCAGGTGGTTCAGTTGATTGGGGTGTTGTCCCATGCACCAAAAGATTGTGATTTTGATGCCCATCAGGGTGTGTGTGGGAGGCATGCAGTCGGTGTTATGCATGTCCTCTCACTGCTCTCCTTTCACCTTTCTCTCTCTCCAAAATCAATAAACATACCCTCAGGTGAAGATTTTAAAAAAGTGGATAATAACATAAAAATATTAAAAATAGTTGAATTGGCCTAGCAGAAATTTGGGTTCTTTTTTCCTTCCTCCCTCCCTCCCTCCCTCCCTCCCTCCCTCCCTTCCAATTTTAGAGAAGGGTGAAGAAGGGGAGAGAGGGAAAGAAATATCAATGTGAGAGAGAAACATCGATCAGTTGCCTCTCATTCCTGCCCTGACTGGGGACAACCTACAACTCAGGCCTGTGCCCTGACCGGGAATCAAACTGGAGACCTTTCGCTTTGTAGGATGATGCCCAACCAAGCCACATAGGGTAGGCCTGGGTACATTTTCTAAGATTCCTTCTAAGCAGGAGATATTTGTACCTCTCTACTTAAAAGATATTTCTTAAAACTTTCGTTTGTTTTTTATCTTTTATGTTACATATATTTCTCAAATATGTGGTGATTTCAGGCTGCCTACTTGAACTAGGGGCTCTGGCTTGGAGTGGGTTTGGATGTGATTGACTGTGAGTGTTCCTGTGGGACGGCATGGTCAGGCCATTTCTGTTTTTTAACTCCTCTGTCAGCCCCTTTGGGTCTTTTCGGTTGAGCTCCTTTCGGTTCTTCAGGGACTGTTTCTAATCTCTTTGCTATAGGGCCTGTGCTTGTTTGCCAGTGTCATAACTGACAGACTTAGTGGGAAAAGCAGGCTGCCCTTGGCATACTCATTTTGTCCACGTTGACTTGAACTATCTGCTTTTTAAAGTGCCCCTGGCCATGTGTTACCCTCTTGATCAAGTTTAGAACCTCTGGGGAATTGTGGGAGGGGCATTCACTCTGTTATGCAGAGGGTGGGAGGGCGGAGAGAGGAGATCTGACTCTGTAGTCTTTAAACAAACTCTCCTACATTTAACCCTACCTCCACTGCCACTTCCAGAGCTATTTGATATAGAAAAACACTGAGTTGCTTGGTATGGTTTTTTGCTTTCTGGTTTTCCCTACTACTGGCTTAGGATTTGGTCTTACAAGGGCAACTAAGTAATTACCTTCTCTTCACCTGTATTTGTCTTTCTGGGTTTACATATTTTTTAAAAAGCCACGTATTTTTGACCTATCATCTTTAACATAAAGTTTATTCCTGTGCTTTCCAATATGGTGACCACTAGCCACATGTATAGTTTATTTAAATTAAATAAACAAAAGTTCAGTTCCTCAGACACACCATTTGTTTGTTTATTATTTTAATCCTCACCTGAGGATGTGTTTATTGGTTTTAGAGAAAAAGGAAGGGAAAGAGTGAGAGAAAAGGCAGTGTGAGAGAGAAACATCGACTGGATGCTCCCCGTACATGCCCTGACTGGGGATGAAACCTACAACCTTTTATTTATTGTTGACACAGGCAGATGCTCCAACCACCTGAGCCACTTGGCCAGGGCTAACTATATTTTAAATGCTCAATATCCAGATATATGGTTAGTGACTAGAATGTAGGAACATGTACATACGGAATATTTGTTTTTGTAAGTATATTTTATTGATTATGCTATTATAGTTGTCTCATTTTTTTCCTTGGCTTTATCCCCCTCTGCCCTTCACTCCACCTCTCTCCAGCATTCTACCTGCCGCCTTAGTTCATGTCCATGGGTCATGCAGAGTTTTTTGGCTTCTCTGTTTCCTATAGTATTCTTAATCTCCCCCTCTCTATTTTGTGCTTACCAATTATTTTTCTTATTCCCTGTACCTTTTCCCCCCATCCTCCCCCCTTCCTGCTGATTACCCTCCATGTGATCTCCATTTCTGTGATTCTGTTCCTGTTCAAGTTGTTGGCTTAGTTTGTTTTTGTTTTTATTTTAGGATCACTTGTTGATAGTTGTGAGTTGTCATTTTAGTGTTCACAGTTTTGATTTTTTCTTAGATAAGCCCCTTTAACATTTCATATAATAAGGGCGTGGTGATGATGAACTCCTTGAACTTGACCTTATCTGGGAAGCACTTTATCTGCCCTTCCATTCTAAATGAAAGCTTTGCTGGATAGAGTAATCTTGGATGTAGGTCCTTGTCTTTCATGACTTCAAATACTTCTTTCCAGCCCCTTCTTGCCTGCAAGGTTTCTTTTGAGAAATCAGCTGACAGTCTTATGGGCACTCCTCTGTAGGTTACTGTCTCTTTTTCTCTTGCTGCTTTTAAGATTCTCTCCTTATCTTTAATCTTGGCTAATGTAATTATGATGTTCCTTGCTGTGTTTCTCCTTGGGTCCAACTTGTTTGGGATTCTCTGAGCTTCAGGGACTTGCACATCTCCTTCCTTTGCCAGATTGGGGAAGTTTTCCTTCATTATTTTTTCAAGTAAGCTTTCAATTTTTTTCTTTTCCTTTTGCCTTCTGACACTTCTATGATTTGGATGTTGGAATGTTTAAAATTGTCCCAGAAGTTCCTAAGCCTCTCCTCATTTTTTTGCATTCTTGTTTCTTCATTGTGTTCTGGTTGAATGTTTATTTCTTCCTTCTGTTCCAAATCATTGATTTGAGTCTCAGTTTCCTTCTCTTCACTGTTGGTTCCCTGTATATTTTCCTTTCTTTCACTTTGTATCGCCTTCATTCTCTTTGTCTGTACTCAATCATTTCTGTGAGCATCCTGATTACCAATGTTTTGAACTCTGCATTTTACAGGTTGGCTGTCTCCTTGTCACTTATTTCTTTTTCTGGAATCTTGATCTGTTCTTCCATTTGAGCCAGAATTCTTTGTCTAGGTCTACCTGTTACTTTCTAAGGGGCGGAGCCTTAGGTATTCACCAGAGCAGGACAACCCACTTCATTGCATTGTGGAGGAGGGTTCAGAGAGGGAACAGTATAGCTTGCTTGGTTCTTGCCTGCTTTCAGTCACTTCCATTGCTTCCTACAAGTGGATCGTGCCCTTTCAAGTACTGATTCCCAGGTGGGTGTGCTTGTGTACTTTCTAGGATCCTGTGGCCCCCTCCAACGGACTCTCTTGTGAGACTGGGAGTTCCTCAAGCTGCCACAACTCCCATAGGTTTTTACAGCCAGAGGTTTGTGAGGTTTTGTTTCCTGCACTGGAACCCTGGGTTGCACAGTCTGTCTCACTCCCCAGTTGTTCTTCCCAGCTGATCCACATGCCAGTGTGGGGCCACCTGGTCCACAAGCTGCTGCCTCACCCACCCTGTCTGCCAGCTGCCTCCCTGCAGCCCTAGCTGCCCATCTGTTCCTCTTACCAGCCTAGATGAATATTTAACTCCTTGCTTGTTGGACTTCCATACAGTTTGATTTTTCTGGCAGTTCTGGTTGTCTTTTGTTTTTAAATTGGTCGTTATCCTTCTTTAGTTTGTGTGAGGAAATGACACACGTATCCACCTATGCCTCCATCTTGGCCAGAAGGTAGAATATTTCTATTACTGCGAATATTCCCTTGGATAGTGCTGGTCCATACAGTTTCTAAACATGTCAGACTACATACTATCCAAGCTTAAATCTTTACCTCCACAATATCTCAGTTTCAGCTCTAACTTTTCCTGTCATTTTGTTTACATATACCACTGTTCACTCATTCTTTGCTTGGCTAACTAAACTAAAACCCCTATAGTTTTCTGGTTTTCCTGACCATTTGATACTTTAGTTTGGACTATCACCATTACGCTGCCCAGCACTGCCCCAACACAAAGAATGGGACTCCTGCGCTGTCGGTTTGTCTGTTGTTTGTGGTTTAAAAATAATTTTCAAGGTAGAATGAAAATTTCTCAGGTTTGATGACTGCTGTTTCCCATTCCCCTTTTCTAGTCTTTGGTGTAATTTTGAAACAGTATCTTCGTATGTCAGGGTTTGTGCTGTTCAGGATGCACATGGTCTACGTTGTGTGTCTCTGTTTAGTGAGTAGTGATCTTAGTTGAAAGAGAGGCAAAGGAGTACAGCTTCGGTTGCTCTCCACCCGTTGTTATGTTTCTCTTTCCCTAACTTTAACCTTTTAAACTCTTGGGTTTTTTTCCTAGCAGTTCTGTTTTTTTTGTGTTTACATTTCTTGTAAATAATCTCAAATTGTTTAAAAAATAAAATGTGTTGTAAACATTTCATGAACAGAAATTGTACTGGATTTGGGTTAATGTAGAGGGAACAGCTATAAGGTTTGTCTTTTTCTTTAGTAGTTTTGACATTTGTAAGAAGGACGTTTCTGTTAGCCTCTTTCTGCCATTAGGGCAGTGTCTGAACCTCATAGCCTCCGTTAGCAGTCACTGTGTGCCCTGTCTCCCCTGCTCCATCTGTGGATGTAGAAGTCTCCCCTGGGAGTTGGCGCTCACGAGTGCCTTATGGTTAAAGCTCAAACTGGTTGTTTTCATGTCCTGCTCTTTTGGGGACTACCACACTGCCCTAACCCACTCTTCCCCCACCCAGTTCAGAAAAGCTGTTTTTCAAAGTAACATCTCTTTTTCTCTGAGAGCCCTTTGCTATTAATATAAAATATCATTCCTTGTTTGAAAGCTATGTTTGTTGTATAATTTGGAAACTTTTCCTTTATTGCATGATGGATACTCAGGAGGCAAGACTACACATGAGACAGAAGGGCCTCTTTCGGGTTTCAGTATAATGGGAACTCATACGTTCTTTGTAATGCTTAGTAACTTTTCGGACTGTTTTCTGTGATTTGGGTCTTGTATTGTGTCCTTGTTCACGTCTCTAAATTCCCTGTATGATCTTCACACATGTCAGCTCCTTGGGATTTATTAACAATTGGTCATATTGCCCCTCATTTTATAAAAAGACAAGAGAAAACAGGCCTTGATGATGTTTCATGTGTTTGTGCCTACACCCCAAAAGAAAGTCATCTGAGTTTTTTTTTTTTTTTTGATTTTCTGGGTTTACTCACTTTATTTTCTCTTCCTTATAGAATGGACATGGTGGTGGTCGAAGTCAGCAGACGATAGACAGTAAGTGTGTAAGCTAACTAATTTTGTCACAGGTAGTGGGAACCAAGCAGAAGTGAGCGTCGCTGACTTGATGGGGAACACAATAGGTTAATGTTTAATTCTACACAGTAGCCCTTTTACGTTTTTTTCTGATAGCTACTTCTCATCCGCTGTTGGCACCCTTTCTTTGGTGGCGTTTAGAAGTTCAGCTAGAGCTTTCCGTGTGACCAGGTTGTAGCTGGTGGCATTATTAGAAATGAAGTAATAATCTCATATTGCTCCGCCTTAGTCAGACTGCACCCAGAGTGTAGCATTGATTTAAAAGATGCTGTGCTTGGAGGGACAGGTTCTAAGAAGGTCAGAGGGCTCCCACCCCAATAATGCACAAGGCTTTTGAAGCAGAAATTGGTGCACTAGCTCAGGAAAGACACGTTCATTGCCGACAGATTCGGACAGACTGTTGCTAAGAAGAGAGGGAAAATGTTGCTCACTGTAAAGACTTGGGAGAAAATGAGGGGATTCTCCACCCCCCCCCCCCCCCCCCCCGCCAGTTCCAGTACAGCTCAGTGATCACTGGATACAGTACAGGTGAATCCCTGTTAGGTGTTTCTTTTTCTTTTCTTCTTTTTGTTCTTGGCTAGCCCTTCTGTGATTGTTTAGGATGATTTTCATTGATCCTTCAGTAAGGCAAGTGGGTATTGAGTGTGGAAGCCAGAAAGACTCCCTTTTTATTTACAGTTATTTTTGGAGCACAGACATAGAATTTTATCAGACCTGGGCTGGGCCTCAGTAGGAATGGAAATGACATATATGGTTTACCGGAGTTTTCGTATTGCTGGGCCTGCCAGAGCTGTTTGGGGAAACGCTGGTAGCTCTGAGAACCTTGGATGTTGGAGGAAATGCTTATTTCAGAAGCCATGGTGGTGGGTTTCTTTGGTGCAGGCATGGGGTTGACTAGATTGGTTGGAGACTTTTAAATGAGATGATAAGATATAAAATGTCTGGAAAATATAGCATGCATTTTAGATAGGTTTTATCTCGGATACTCTCTTCTCCACTTACTGTCTCTCGCTTCCACCCCCCCCCCCCCCCACACACACACACACACACACATGCTTGTTCTTCAAGCAGCTTTTTGTGGACCTGTAATCAGCGTGATTGAAGACTTTCACTTCTGGGGTCTGAGTTTTAGGTCAGAGTGGTGTCTTCCTCTGAGCTCTGTAAGAATAGGTGTCGTATTTGGCATAGAACGTCGTGGTGCGCAAGCCTCAGGAAAGTAAGTCTACTCTAGAATTGACCACACTGTGTGTGGGGACTGTTGCTGCCCATGTTTGTTTTCAGATTGTCCTTCCTTTTAGAAGCCAGTGTGTTTTCTACTGGCTTCCAGGCAGTGCTGCAGGAGGGCAAAGATGCTTCTCCGTCCTAACTGGAAAAGACAGTGATGCTTTGTTTCCAAGCACATATCCGACTTGTATGTGTGGATGGCACTAAAACTGAGTCTTTTCTGCAGTTATGATTGTTGCACTCATGGTCTTCTAAAAGCCCAGTATACTCTCAGGTTAGTGTCTTCAAGCACAAGTGAAGGAAGTGCTCCCTGTGCCTTTGAAAGCAGGTGTTGGACAGCAGCTGTGTGTTCTTTCTGCAGATTTTAGGCATACGTAACTCCACAATGTGTGTACCCTGGGCTCTCAACCCCCACCCACCTTCCCTAAGTTGGCCTTGAGCTTTCACAAGGTCAGCTTGATTGATACTGATCTGATAGAAGCAAAGACCTAGTCCTTGGGTAGACAGATTTTCACTGTCATCTGTTGTACTTTTTATGGAAATTTTGCTTCACTTTATAATTACATATATGAAGCTCAGAGCCTCTTTCTGGGTGTGGCTTTTGGCTCGGCCAGCTTCCTTTATTTGGGAAAAGTATGTCCACATCATAGAACAGTTTATGATGATAAATGTGTCATTTCCTACTCTGCATGAGTCCTGTGCATTTTACCATCGTGTGTCCTTCTGATAATTGTATCTGACAGAAGACTGGAGACATGCTTGGGCATTTTCTGTGGGGAATGTAACTTTGTATATATCTCAGCTGAGGCTGACATGTCATAGACATGGAGCATATTTCAGATACTCGTGGTTGGATCTGGAATTAAACAGATCTGTTTCTTTCAGCTGCTTCATCCGTTCCAGCTCCAAAGACAACAGACCCTCCCTCCGCCCTCCCATCTGTGGGCTCCCTGCCCAGTACCACCTCCTGCAATACGCTTCTGCCCTCTGCACCTCAGCACACTGCCACTTTGCCCTCCTTGTCCCAGCCTGGTGACCTGTCCAGCAGCCCCCTCTCACAGCTTAGCAGGTATGAGGAAAATATGGGCCCAAAATGAGAGGCACACTGGGGTGAAATCCTGGAGCCCTTGTGGAAGGCTCTTTCCATGAACTAAACTTACTTGTTGCCCCTAGCACGACATGCTGGCCTTTGCAATAATGCTGTAGAGTAGGTTTGGGCTGGGTGGAGTCACCAGAGAACCAGCGATGAAAACTTTGCATGCTTGTAATGCCTCTGCTATCTCAGAGCACGCGGCCCCTGGGAACATAGGGTAGAGCCAAGGGGTTGCTGCCACTCTTTTTCGACTCTTAAGAGGGTGCCACTAGCTGAGCCTCTTCTCCCAGTTCTGGGCTCCTGTCCCTGATGCAGAGCGAGAATGCCCTTGGACTTCTGAGCAGGTCTGCGGCTTGCACTTGTCATGGCTTCACAGATCAGATTACTACAACAAGGTGTAGAAGGATGGGTTTCATTTGGTCCTCAACTTGTGCACCACCTCCTCCCCCCCTCCCCCCCCGCCGCCCAGTATTTTATTTATTTATTTATTTTTAGAGAGAGGGGAAAGGGGGAGAAAGGGAGAGAAACATCAGTCTGTTGCTTCTGGCACGCCCCCAACTGGGGACTGGTCCACCACCCAGGCATGTGCCCTGACTGGGAATTTCGCTTTGCAGGATGAGGCTCAGCCAACTGAGCCACACCAGTCAGGGCATTGCTTTGTGTCTTCTAAGTCGAGTTCACCTCTTCTCGCTTTAAGCCAGGAGCAAAAGCACTTGAATTGAATTCTGGGTTTGATGGCACTTCTGGCTCTGAATCTGGCATGTGCAGTTGAACATAGGAACTTTCTTCTGACACACAGATGTAATGGGGTCTCAACGGCTGAGTGTTCTTAGTACAGTCTTACTCTTTTTCCGGTATAAAGAGCAGATGGTTATAACTGACTGAAGCTGGCCTGGAGGTTTCCCAGGACAGGATGCTGCAGATCCTTGTGGTGGATGATCCTTTAGATCATTCTAACCACCAGATTCCCTGGACTGGGTTTCCAGGTGATGGATGTGAAGCTGAAGCTTCCGCTGAAGGGATGGGCAAGCTTCTATCTAGCTCACCTAGACATGGGGGGGCTCCATTCCTGTGGAGTGACTTGGTTGGGTGGACGTATGTGGTGCTCTGTTTTGTCTTCTAGTTCACTCCCCAGCCATCAGAGCAGCCTCTCCTCTGCACACGCAGCACTCTCCTCGAGCACGTCACACACAGTAAGTATCCTCTTGATTCCCCCTCCTCCACCCTGCTCAGCAGTCTTGGAGCTTAGCCACCCGCATGTGGACCTTTAATTTGTGGGTTTTAAATATCTGAGATAATCTGGAATTGTTTGGCTATGATCTTTCAATCTAAGTATGTGTTTGGAGCACCGAGGAGCATGACATTTTGCTTTCTAAGTTCATGCCTCTGTGGAGGAGTTACTTCTGCAGACCTAGTATGTGATGGGTGGTGAATTTACTCCCAAGGATTCACTGAACTTCCTGTTTGTTATAGGGGACCTTTCTGCCTAGCAAGGGTGACTCACTTTAAGGGAAATGTTATGTTGAGCTCTTTGTAAGCTTTTAGAAGAAAGTGGGCTCATTGCTAACTTCAGCTTGGGCTCCACTAAAAGTCAGCTTTAATCAAGGCCATTTTCTGCCTAACCCTCTGTTGGTTGATGCAGCCCAATGTAGAAAAAATACTGGAAGGGAAAAGGGAGAGCTTATGTCAGCATATCCATCCTTTGCCATGCATAGCTCTCTGAGACTGACGGCCCTGACTCTTACCCTAGTCAGTGTAGCTGTATTCCAGTTTGTTGGTGGTCATGGGGACTTTCCTAATTGTGGCATTAGGGATTCTGTTCACTGTTAGCTTTGGCCATCTCTTTCCCCCAACTCAAAGGCAGAGGCTGTAGGAAGGGTGACAATGATGATGAAGTTAGGAATGTGGAGAGGCGAGAATGGAAGCACAAGTGGGTGCCCACTGGACGTCCTGATGTGCTGAAGAGTAGCCCTAGATGGTGGTTACTGAAGTGTGGCTTCTCGAGGTTGGAGTTCAGAGCGTGGTTTCAGTGGTGGGAGTCTGCCTGGACTGTGGTGGTTTGAAGCGTGAATGGTTGTGAAATGGTGACGAGGCAGGTCGTGGGAGGACACTTAACTAATGCTAGGAGAGACCTGAGCATAAGATCGGTCGAAAGAAAGGTGCCTGAAAGCAGGACACAATGTCTGTCTCCAAGTTTGGAGTGGAAGGGTCCCCAAGCGGGGAGGGAAGCTTTGAGTGCAGATGAATGGAGGAGTCGGAAAATTGGGGACATTTGTTTCCTCTGAAGAAGAGATCTACTCATTTGCTGCAGAATGAGGTAATCGAACAGGATCAGTTCTGTCCTTCATCGTGATCTGACTAACATTGAGGCTTGCAGACTCTAGTTTTCCAAGTGAAATGTTAGGAATAAGTTTTTGTCATAAAACACACAGAGCACCGTCTTCATACCAGAGCACAAGGTGGATGCCTCTGCACTCCTGCTGTGTCCCGTGTTCGGTCAGTGGGAGACGTGAGCTGCCTGCGTTCCCAGGCACTGGTGCTTTGGAGCCCATGCTCTCGTTCGCACGGGTTAGTGGCCCCCTGTGTCTTCGCAAGAAACTCCAGATTATACAGTCCAAATGGCCGTGGCCAGGATTGCCTTGTCCAGAGTGTCTGACGCTTTTCAATGTGACAGAATTGGCGCATGGCTACCATAGTTGTCAGCGTCATTAATGAAGGATGTAAAAAGGTACACTGAAGTTTTTCTGTCTCTCATCTGCTTGATTCTACCCCTTTCTCCTGTTTGCTTGATCCTCTAGAGTTCGTTTTCACCTATAAAACAGTCATTTTTCTTTGCCCTTTTCTGTAACAGAAATGGGATATTTCATACGTAGTGCCCTTCACTATTTTCCCCCACTTAACAAGTATGCCTTTGAGATGTGTCTGTGCTGAAACACAGACTTCTGGTTCTTTTTCTGCAGCCCTCCTGCGCGGCAGCGCTTAGTCCTCTGCTGACGGAGCTTGAGGGCCGTTTTCAGTCTTGATACTACAGTGTTCATTCGATAACCTTCTGCACGTGGCGTTTCATTATGCGGCAAAGTCTAGAGGGTAAACCCTAGTGTGGAATTGCTAGGCATTTGTCACTTTATACAACTTGCCAAATTGCTCTGCATAGTGATTTCCAACCTGTTTACCTCCCACTGACAGTGAATGAAATGTTTCTCTACTGCTTCCTGCATTGGTGTTATTGAATATTTCTGTTTTTCCATTGTGTTAATAGAAAAATGACCCGACAGTACAATTTTTAATCGAATGATGTTGACCATCTTTTTTCTTACATATTGGAAAGCCATCATTTTTCCTTTTTGTGAGTTATTTACATTGTTCATTTTTTGTCAGGTCCGTGGTGTCTGTTTCTAGGCCCTCTACATTCGGGAGTGTAGCAAGTAGCCCTCGAATGTAGAGTACAGATATTTTCCCTACATTTGTCATTTTATAAATATTTTTGATTTTTATATAGTCAGATATATCAGTCTGTCTTTCATAGTCTTATTATATAAGTCAGGTCTTCCCCACTTGGAGGTTATGAGGGAAGTCTTGTCTTCTCCTGCCCTGCACAGCCCCACCAGATACACTGAGCAAGCCCTTTAAATGGGATGGAGGCCTGTTACTGCAGCAGCTTGTTGCCCTCACAAGTCTGGTTGTGGGGGGCAGAGATAAAAGCCCTGTCAGGGTCAGCTTGATGGGAGGAGAGGTTTGCTGGATACCTCTTGAGTTACTTTCAGCAAACCAGGAACTGGATCTCTAGAAAGCTGCTCTTGGTGGTAAGCCTGGACCCATGCAGAGGATCATGGAGCATTCCGGCCCAGTTTGCCCTGCTCCATGGAGCACTCCGGCACAGCCTTTGCCCTGCTTCTTGGGTTCCTCTCACCCTGGTTCTGTCTATCTAGGCTGAAGGAGCAGGAGTCCTGGGGAGTCCCAGGAGACCATGATTTTACCTATCTTTATCTTACAGAACCAATTCTGGATGTTAGGGCCCTCAGGCTACTGGGTTGGGCAGCCTGTGGGGATGAGACCTACAGAGCCCTCTGTGCGATGGGAAGCAGAGCACACAGCAGAGCACACAGCGGTCCTGTTCTCCTGAGGCTTCCTGTTCTCTGGCTTCTCCTTCAGGAGTTTCTGGGATTCTTTGTTCTGCACACATTCTGGTTTGGAGGCTGGTCTCAGTCTTCTAGAGCCTTTTCCTCCCTCTTTGGGCCTTGCTTTGCCCCGCCAGGTACATCTCTTCCACATTATTACCAGCTGAAGCCACCCGAGCAGCTAGGCAGGATTCCTGGAGCACAGACTCTTCAGAGCTTTCTTCTGGTTTCACCCTTCCTTTCTAGGTGGATCATATTGAGTAGGCATCGGGGCAGGCCATGCCCTTCTAGGTAGGCCCTGGTGGCCTGCAAAGTGTCACCAGGTTCTGGAGCAAAGGCCTCTCTCAGCCACCTGTGACTTCCAGATCAGAGTAGCCTAATGGAAGGACATCTCCAGAAGGCTCTGACTTGGGCCAGGCTGCCTGTGGCCTCATTTTCATCTCTCCTGAGACTACTTGCTTTCTGTGAGGTGGGTTCTCTCAGACTCAGACGGTCTGTGTTCATTTAAGATTTACTTGGGGTTTCAATGCCCCGTGGCATATACCAGAGCATGAGCAACTGTAAGAATTTCTAGTACGGTTTTAGTTATAAAGCCCAGTTTTAATAGTCCTGATACTTAAAAGTTGTGTTCTGGTGGCCTAACCTAACTGCCCTGTGAGGGGCCATGGAGGCTAATGTGTGGTCACACAAGTGGTGAGCGCAGAGCCTCTCAGGCCAGAGTCTCAGCACTGCAGGCCCAGTGCCAGGCCAGGTTCTCCAGCCTCTCATGCTCTCCCCCAGATCCATGTGTCCTGGCTTTTCTGTTTTGCCAGCACGCCAGTGTGGAGAGCACTCCTGCCCTCCAGTCCTCGGCCACCTTCTCAGCAGCAACCTCCGCCTCGAGTGCCACGTCCTCAGGGCTCAGCAGCATGAACGCGGGGACTAGCCTCTGCCTGGGCGGGACCACTGTGAGCACCCCCAGCAGTACCAGAGCCACGCCCTTGGTGACTTCAGGTGTGTGTCCCAGACGCCTTTCCCACCCAGCCGTAGCCCCTCAAAGGTGCACACTTGGCTTCCCAGGGAGGATGTCCAGAGGATGTCAGGATGTGGTGGGCAGCCATGCACCTCAGAGGACCATAGTTTCCCTCTGGCCCTGCCATTGGTTCTCTTTGTTCCACTGACCCCTTGAGGCGCAGTCCTTCTACCCCTGATGTGGGTGGGGATGGGTGAAATTGGTCTTTCTTGATGGGCTCCCCTGGGCAGGATTCCTTGCAGCCTTTGTGCTCCTAGCTCCCCAGTCTTTTCTGTTCTTGCTCATCCCTGGAACTGCAATGACATGGTGACGTAGAGGGGCCAGGGAGCAGATAGCATTGCCTCCTGGTCATTTTATGTAACTGACTGTCAGCCACATCTGGGCAGTCTGTGCGGGCCAAGCAAACTGTAGTTTGATAGAAACTGCTAAAACCCACCTTTGACACGCCTTGTCCCTCTCTGGGTGATGCCCAGCATTCCTCGTTCTGAGGAGGAGTATTGTTCTTTATGTTCAGGTTTGTCCAGTGCAGGTGACCTTCGGGAGTAGTGGGGTGGGGGCTGTGTTTCTGTCCCAGCATGGAAACAGCCCGAAGGCAGGACATGCGCTTTCTACTTCCTAGCACAGCCCTCTGCACCTCCCAGCTGCAGCCTTCTTGGCTGTGGCCTCAGTTAGGGCAGGACTGTGACAGTGAGCTCAACACTCCCAGCCCCATAGTAGCTGAGAAATCGTACTGTTTGTGGTAGCCACTTCACTTTTCTTGACTTTTATTAGGCAAAGCGCCCCCCAACCTGCCCCAGGGGGTGCCTCCCCTGCTGCACAACCAGTACCTCGTGGGCCCTGGAGGACTGCTTCCTGCCTACCCGGTGAGTGCATGGTGGGTCTCCTGGCTAGCCTTGGCTCCCCCTGCCCCCAGGGGCTGGCACCTTGCAGAACCTGGTAAAGGATGCTGTGGGTTGCTGCCACTCCTTTCCTGAGCCCTTCCATCTCTGCCAGTTGGACCCCTAGTGTTTCTCCCCTATCCAGGCTCCATCAAGGTAGGGTATCTTCTTAAAGCAGCTCATCCAGATCCCCCTCCTGAGTGTATCCTATCTTCCCATCCTGTTTAGGCCCCCACATTGGCCTGGGCTTCCCAGGGGTAATGTGTGCTCCCTAACACCCTTTCTGCTCCTCACACAGATCTATGGCTATGATGAGCTCCAGATGCTGCAGTCACGGCTGCCAGTGGTGAGTGGGGTATATGGCAGTGGGGGTGGGGAGGGTTGAGGCTCTTTTACAGGTCCTTCCTCCCTTTGCCTTGATTGTCACCCTGCCTGGCCCTCAGGACACTCAGCCTAAGGCTGAGGAAGCTGCTTCCTTTTGTTAGTTGTGCTGGTGCATCCATAACTTGGGCATCTGAGTATCCTGTGCTCATCCCTGGGGAACATAAATACCACTGGGACCTGGGGCGGCCCCAGTAGGCAGCACCCTGTACTAACTGTGGGTCATTTTCTTCTCTCATCTCCTTCCCCTTTAAAAAAAAAAAAGATGATCTATATGACACAAGAGAGGCATTGTTTGCCTGCCCCTGGGGTTTTTATAATTTTCTTCACAGTGCCATTCACTGTCTTTGACTTCTGAAGTGGGCATTGGTAAAGCTTGTGATGGCACCTGCTCTTTTGTTCCCAGCTGAGTGAGTGGCTAGAGCTGACAGTCTCTAAAGGCCCTTCTGGGTCTGGCCTGCCATCACTGTTTGCAAGAATGCTAGCCCCAGGATCTCCCTGGTTGCTGCAGCCTCATTCTGAGGCCAGGGCTGCTTCTTTACTCTGACCCTTGCCATAAGGATGAGGCACTGGGCCTTCCCTGGGATGGTCAGGTGAATAGGACTGCAGTGGGGGAGGGCCGAGGAAGAGAGCCTGCTCCCTGCTCTGACAGCCTGCAGGCTCCTGCATCGCCCCTCCCCTTGTGCTCTGGTTTCCCAGACACCTGATAATTTTCAGCAGCCCAGGACCCCTCTCTGTCACATTGTTGGGAAGAAAAAGCTGTTTGGATACTATTGTCTCCTCCGGTGCTTGTGGTCTTTTCTATTCCCCAGGGGAGCTGTTCTCTTTCCCGTGAGGTGTCCTTCCTCAGACTCCTCCCCAATGGTGATACTCTCCACTCCCCAGTCCCCCAGCCCCAACCTGGCCACAGAGAGCTCAGGGAGCTGCAGGTATTACATTACCTTCACCTCCCGTTCCCAGTGGCTGAAACTCCTGGCTCACAGGAGAACTCCCCTCCATCTGCTGAGGTGTATCTGAGAGGCAGGGGCAGGGAGCTGCGTCACTTTGCCCCCATGCGCAAACCAGCAGCTCATCACACTGCTGCCCAAGGGCCTGCCTGCTGGACTCTAGCTGTTGCCCACATCCCCAGTGAAAGGGTGTTGAAAGCGTGGTGGGGATGCCTGAGCCTTAGGGCTCTGTGGGGAAGCCGGAAGTGGCTCTGAGTGCCACTGCATGTGGGTCCTATTCAGACCCCCTAAGTCCCAGCCATAGGAGTCATCTGCCTTGTATTCCTTGTATTGTTTTGTGCCTCAGAAGAAATCACTTCTGAGTCTACCTTTTGAGATACGGTGCTTCCATTTTCTCCTGGGTTATTTCTTAGCTTCTGGCATTCTTTTTGTTCCCACCTTTGCGTGTTCTTTCCTTCTGTGAAAGAGCTCCCCCTCCTCGGCTTTCTCTAGGCCTCTTTCCAGTTGTGTTCCTACTAGCTCTGTGTTTTCCTAGCCCTGCCTCCTCCTGGGGTCCTGGGCTGAGGGTGCTACAAGTTTTCTGGAAAAGGAGGCTGAAGGAGAGTGTAGGTGCCACTCTTAGCCGAGGTGGTTTTGACCAGGCATTGTTGTCCACGAGGAAAGCAGAAGGGCCTTCCCTTGGCTCAGGCCAGGGTGCGGGACGTTTCGGACTACAAAGTCCTGGGTAGTAAGGATCAGGGCAGGCCTCCCCTTTTCCACAGAGCTCCACTGTGTTTTGCCCTCTTGGTATCCACACTTCCCCTGGCTCCTATGGGGTGTCAGTGTTGGCAGGGCAGAGTGGGTGATGAGAAACAAGTTCAGCACCTTAACCTGGGGTCCTGCTTGTACTTGTGCCTACCTGGCATTGCTGCCCTGACCCATTAAAACCCTTTAGGCACCTCCTCTCCTGCTGACTCCTTTCTGGTTTCTACTATCAACTTCCATAGCTACTTTTTAGAATCTCTCACGTAGGAAATGCCAGCGGAGTTGGTTCTGCCACTGGCATTCACCAGCATCCATCTGCAGCGTGAAATGGATGTCAGATTGGGCCTCCCATGGCTCTGCCCGTGGAAAGCTGACAGTTGGTCAGGGTGTGTGTGTATGTGCTTTGTGGCTGCCACACCGTACAACTCCAATGAGCACCATTTACTTTGCGAATGCACCCGTGATGTCCCTGGGGCCTAGCTTTTCCCAGGAGTGTGGCATCACGTGGAATACCTATGCTGCCTGCTGGGCTTACTCTCCAGGAAGTGGGGCAAGGCTGTTCTGCTTATGGAGCCTCCCTGGTCTCTCCTAGGATTACTACGGAATTCCCTTTGCTACGCCCACAGCCCTTGCCAGCCGAGATGGGAGCCTCACTAATAACCCATATTCAGGTTAGTCCTAGTTCAGGAAATGGGGGTGAGGTGGGGGTGTGCATCAAACTGGCTTGTAGCTAATCCCAGGCCTCTGGAAACAGAAGGGCTAAGAGAGGCCTGGTAGCTTCCCAATGTTGAGCTGGCAGCCAGACCTATTCTGGTTTGCAGGAAGTAGCCTATTTTTCCTGGTTGGATAAGAGCAGTGAGTAGAATCAGTGTTCCATTTCTCCTAGGTGATGTCACAAAGTTTGGCCGAGGTGACTCTGCATCCCCTGCGCCCCCTACCACACTGGCTCAGGCACAGCAGAGCCAATCCCAAGCCCACCACACCCCCCAACAGCCCTTTCTGAACCCTGCACTGCCACACGGCTACAGCTACACTGGCCTCCCCTACTACACAGGCGTGCCCAGTGCCTTCCAGTATGGGCCCACCATGTTTGTGAGTATCTGTGGGAACTAATTTCAGCTGTGGGGAGCAGAAGCAGGGAGAGAGGGGCATGACCCCACTGAGAGTCTCACCTGGCTTTCAGGGATGTTTGGGCTGGGGGTGAAGGTTGCTTTTCTATGTATTTTTATATCCAGCATATGTTGAATCACTCATAAACACAGGTCCCTTGAGATTGTGCCACGTGCTGCCTTACACTAAGCCAGGGGGACCTGATCTGCTCCCCTAATGCCTCTCCTGCTTGCCCCACCAGGTCCCTCCAGCCTCAGCCAAGCAGCATGGTGTGAACCTCAGCAACCCCACCACCCCATTCCAGCAGGCCAGTGGTTATAGCCAGCACAGCTACAGCACAGGTAAGGGGTGCTCTCAGCACGGAGACATGGGTAGGACAGGCTTGCCTAGCTCACACATGCCTCTTGTACCCTGCTATGCTAGGTTATGATGACCTGACCCAGGGGACAGCAGCGGGAGACTACACCAAGGGTGGCTATGGTGGATCATCACAGGCACAAAACAAGTCTGCAGGTTCTGGGCCTGGCAAAGGTAGCGTCTGCCCCTCCTTCCAGGATTGAGGCCCAGAGTAGTTATCTCCTCCCTGACTCCATCTCAGGCAAGGCTACCCCAGAGTGCCCCTGGAGGTGGGGAGGCTGGAGATGGGACCAACTGCTGTGGGAACAACTGCTCTTCCTCCTAGGAGTGTCCGTGTCTTCAAGCACCACTGGCCTACCTGATATGACGGGTTCTGTCTACAACAAGACTCAGGTGAGGGAGGAACAGGTGGGTGTAGAGGTTGGTGGGAGGTGCAACCCAGGCTGGTCCTCACCATTGCTTCTTTGCCCTACAGACTTTTGACAAGCAGGGATTCCACGCAGGGACCCCTCCACCCTTCAGCCTACCCTCAGCCTTGGGCTCCACTGGGCCTCTAGCCCCTGGAGCAGCTCCTGGTTATGCACCACCCCCGTTCTTGCACATCCTGCCTGCCCACCAGCAGCCTCACTCACAGCTGTTACACCACCACCTTCCCCAGGATGCCCAGGTGAGCCCAATTATGGCCACAGCCAGCTTGCTTGGGTTTTGGGTTCTGCTTGTCTTAACAGCCTTCTCTCCTCCTCTTCCTCAGAGTGGCTCGGGTCAGCGCAGCCAGCCCAGCTCCCTGCAGCCCAAGTCGCAAGCCTCCAAGCCTGCCTACGGCAACTCTCCATACTGGACAAACTGAACCCCGAAGATGGGTGGGCTGTGGCGGGGCTTGCCCTGGGCAGGAGAGATCACATGGAGCCCATTTCTGGGAGCCCAGCACCCTTTCCTAGAATTCCTGAGACGTGTAACTGTGTCAGCCGAGCCTCTGTGGGGAGCCTCCCTCCCAGACTCGCTTGTATGTAATGTATTTATGTATGTATTTGTAAATGTGACAGAAATCTTGGGGGAGTGGGGGGTTGCAGGTGCTGCTTCCCACTCAAGCCCCTTTTCACTGTAGCAAAATAAGCCCCCCCCACCCCCCTGCCTTCAAGCCTTCCACATAGCCCCTCTGCCAGGAGGTTGCTAGGGGCAGTGTCTGGAAGGGCTGGATTAAGGCAGTTGGGTAATGGGGTCAGGTACCAATGAAGAATCACGACTTATCTCGTGCCCTTGTAAACCATTGAGTTTTCTTCCCTGTGTAATTACTTTCCCTCTTTTGGAGAAACTGGTCCTTCTGTCATCCGTCATGTTTCCCTCCTGCCAAATCTTGATCTGGGAATAGCAGACACATCCCCCTGCTCAACATCGAAGTGGCACATAGAGCAGGGGCATCTGCTTCTGGTCTGGTCTTGTCCCCAGAGACTTGCCTTCCTCTGGCTGACCATTTTAATAATAATCTGATTTTGTGCTCAGAGATGTTCAGCCAGTCAGCTCCCCTTTTAAAAAAAATCAAAGATATGCTCCATGAGAGCACGTCTCCATGCAAAGGCTCCTCTATTCCAGTTGTCCTGAACCAGGTGGGCGACTGCTTCAGGGTTTTCTCTTTTGCCCAAAGTCCACCT
Organism: Macrotus californicus; assembly: GCA_007922815.1. Taxonomy (NCBI): domain Eukaryota; kingdom Metazoa; phylum Chordata; class Mammalia; order Chiroptera; family Phyllostomidae; genus Macrotus; species Macrotus californicus. Next base: position 51,018 of record VMDR010004557.1, read on the forward strand.
AATAAAGTTCTGAGAGCATGCACAGTCTCTGTGTGGTGTGAGTAAAGGATAGTTCAGGGTCAAGGCCATCTTCATTATGGTTCCAGGGACTCTTGGACTTCACAGGGCTGAAGAGCTCATGCGGTCACTATCTTCCTGACAACAGGTTGTGAAGGCTTAAATTGGTATTCCTTTCTTTGTTGGGCCCCAGTCAGCCTCCAGGGAGTGGAAGGTAAATGGTACAGCTGAAAGGACAGCAGGAGCTCCTGACAGGGCACAGGAAACGTTTATCGAAGCTAACTTGGCAGTCTCCTACAGGCTCCATCAGCAAGAATACCAGGGCAGGGTAATTTCTTTCCCAAAGACCAAAGGTAATAATTACTAACATGGTTTTAGGCCTGTGAGAGGGTAAGTTTGAACAGCTAACCCTTTGTTCTCATGATTGACAGTTAAGTCTGGTGGAACAGGTGACTAAGGAGCCAGGGTGGTATGAAGTAGCTAAGTGGATCCTGGGCTAAGTACCTGCTCCAGAAAATCCCATGAAACCATTCACCTGGGACCAGGATTCTGACTTTCTGTAAGCTAGTTCAGCCTTCCCTCTTGCTTCCAGGCCACCAGGCAGAGAGGAGCCAGGCCCATCAACTATTCCTGTGTGTCTGGCAGGAGTTGGCTTTCCCCACTTGTCTGAGGCACAACTGTGCTACAATCTGGCTGGCAGCTCAGAGGTGTTGACTAGGCTAATAAGCAAATAAAATGAGTGTTGCTTCAAGTCAAGTACTGGTCAAATCAATATGCCAAAACCAGCCCAGGGCCTCTAACAAACACCAATGGACACGTGCTGCTATTAATCCTGGCTTTAAAAAAAAAAAACAACAGGTATGTGTCCACAGCTGAAACTAAATGGGAACTTTTATTAAACTGTGATCTCCTGCTTGATCCTTGCTCTCAGCAGTAGAAAGTTTAGAAAGTAAGTGACAATGAAAACAAATGCCCTTCCAAGGAGGGCAGTGGAGCAGCACCTCTCCATCCCTTCCACTGACCTACTTGTACTGGCAGATTGTGCCCTATTTCAGAATTACGGTTAACAAATGGCTGTGTCTTTAATAACTTTTCTTAAAGCTAGGTAAGGATTGGGAATATTCTGCAAGGTGAGCTGAACCAAATGTCATAAAAGGCAGGTCAGCCAGAGTTGGGTTTTGTTGTTTGTTTAATCTATCACCTGAGTCCTGGGCATAATCTGCAAGGGAACAGCAGAGATACTGAGACCACCTTTAATTTTAACAAAAGGAAAAAAAGAGGGTCATCCCATGGGGAAGTAGCAATACAGGTATATTTTATTTCACATTTTATTAGTAGACAGATGGGCAGAAAAAGACAAAATAAACCACTAAAGGGGAAGTTCAACACAAAATGCATCAGATAATCTTTTCTCATAAGTTAAACTGAAAAAAAAAACACCTACAATTTCAGCTAAGAAAACTAGTAAAGTCAGGTGTGACCTGCTGGTTTCAGAATAGTTGAAAATTGCATCTGAATCTTTTTGTAAATGTAAACTTTTTTAAAAATCAGGATGGGAGGAGGGGTGGAGAGTTAATTTTCAGTAAAGAACTACACATTTTCCCCTTCAATCTTTTACTGTAAGCATCCCCAAAATAAGGAAGTAGTAAATAAAGAAGCAAATAATTACCAGGGAAGAGGAAAGAAGATAACTATGACGAGAAAAAAACCCCGTCTGGCTTAGAAAAGAACTCGGAATGATGTGAAATAGAAAGGGGAAGACTGAGAAGCAACAACGGAATCACGATATTATATTTTCTCCACCCAGCCTCAGAAAACACAGACCTGAAGAGCACCCAGAGAGGCCTCCACTGGAATCAAAAGGAATCTAAAAATGCAGGACTTGAGCTTGTTATACCAAATGAGCACAAGCTTCTCGCCTGAGATCTCAACTCCTAAAAAGAAAGTTACAAACTCAAGTTTTCTTTTGCCACAGGATGTGTGCTCAAGACAGAGCTCTGGAACCAGCATCTAGGTTTTACAAGTCAGAGTGAGCTATCCGAAAGAACGCCTACCTGCTAGCAAATCAACATACCCCAGTCTTTTCTGATTGTACTCTTATCAGAGACAAACCCAGCCCCAAATAGTGACACCCCAAAGGGCTGAGAGGTACAACCTCCACCTGGCTCTCTGGCTCCCTGAGTCAACGTGCAACAGGCCAACAGGGCCTAATGGGACAGGGCTGAGCAGCATCATAGCACCTCCCACAAACGCCAAGATGCCTGGCCTGCCCTAGGAAAGAAATGCTTTAGCAGTAAGGGAAAAGCTTAATTTTAGGGCTCTGATAGAGTAAGACCAAGCTACCAGCTGTAAACGTGTTTGGGGGTGGTGGGTAAGGGGGTAATCATCATCATTAGAGACTTTGGGCTCCAGGAGGTTTGCTGGTTATTTGGAAGCATTACTTAAGAAGCATGGGAAGTCTCCTAAGGAGGATAATCCTTCTTAGGAAAGTCTGCAGTCTATTTTGTCATAGAGAACCGCTATTTTCTGAATCTGACTGGAGTCACTAAATTCAAGGGTGCAAGTAGCCCTGGCCCCATGGGGATCGGGCTCAATACTGCCCCATTTGAATCTTAGCACGTTAAGTGTTCTCAATATTAGACCAAACTTCAGAGGCCAGAGAGTTGCTGGGAATTAGCAAATGTTTGGAGAGTTTGAAGAGCTAATGAAAACCCTGAGATCAGAAAGGAAGGAGGAGCTAAGGAAGTAAGCATCACCTACTCTGTCCTAGGATCCATCCTGCCCTGTCCTTCATCAACCCTTTTGTTCTTTCTGAGCTAAAGATCTGAAAAGGAGTTGACACTAGTGCACAGGGATCTGCAGTAGGATTATAGTGACTTTACATTCTAATGATTTTCCCCAGTAAAGAACACTCCTCTTGTATGAACCAGCCAACTCCCATAAGAAACAAAAATCACTGTCAAGTTCTGAAGTCCCTGGTTGGTGAAGGCTGATGGATCTCAGAATTGATTGACAAACACATGATTGAGACCGGGAAAATCAAAGCTGCAGCAATTGCATGGCAGGAAGCTCTAGCATCATTCAGACACTGCCTGCTGCCAATTCCCTCGGCCCTGCCACAAGTGTCAAAACAAGCCCAGGGCAAGCTCCATGCACAATTTCCGCTTGCACTCCACAGCCAGAGTACATTGAAAGGAGAGCAAAGTCTAGGTCACATCCAATGAGGAAAGGTAACCGGTCACGCATGTCTCACATATATCCACAGTTATCACTAGCTCAATGAGAACCAAAATCTTAACACATGCACCTAGTATTAATACTGAGTAATTAAAACTGGCTACTTAAAACAAATCCTCATGGTGAGAGAGTGTATCTTTGAGGGAAAGGCCTTTTTAAATATATAAAACATGTTTTCTCTCCCAACAGTGGTCACCAGTAGTTTTAACTTTTCTTCCCCCAGCAGCATCAACCAAAATTGGCATAGTGACTTTTAACCCTTTGTTGCTGTCACTAAGACTCCACACACACACACACACACACACACACACACACACACACACACACACACACTAATCCCCACTCTTCCCCACTCCTTGGGGGGTGGGGGAGGAACTCTGCCTTTAAAATAAATAGCAATCAAGTGCTCAGTTCTATGCAAAGTATGAATATTTATTTCAGGCTTTAGATCCCAATCGATTTCAAAAACCACAATCTGATTTCTTTCCTCAGAATAGCTGAGGCCTCTGTGTTAGGATGATTTCCTGGAAGCTGAAGGAGTTCTGTGCCCTTAGGAACACATTTCATCAGTCTTAGCACAGAGTCCCTGATGCCCACTGTACCCCAGACTTTAGAACGAGAAAGAAAGAAAATTCACCACCATGGGGCTGAACAAATGCACACACACTAATGTAAATGGAGCAGCTAACCCTTGGCAATTTTTTCTAAAGTTTGTTTTGTGGGATTTTTATGTTTTTGTTTTTTTTTCCATTTTCTTTTGCTACCCAGCATATGCAGCACTTGGTGAACTCCCAATGGGTTCCCAGCTTTAATCACATTAAACATCTTGATGAAAGACTATTTAATTCTTCAAGAATCTAAAAACAGACCAAACATGTTTTGCTGTGAACACTTTGTGGAGACGAAGTGAGGCAGGGGTTTGGGTTTGAAGAAAAAAAAAAAGAATCAATACAGTGATGGAAGGGTAAAGAATGCAAGAATTCAGACATTCTGTGGAGGGTTACCTTCTCTCCATTAAGAGGTCCATAAAAAGGAGCAAACGGAGATCCACAAGGGGAGTCAGCAGGAGCCGTGTTTGTTTTCCCCACCCCCTGTGACAGGTTTTTGCTGAGGGGCCGCTGCTAGGTCCCCACTTGCTCCCTCCCTTTGGCCTGAGACGGCAGGGCAGTACCGGGGCTTCTTGAAGGAGCCCGTCACGACTCCTCATTCCCAGAATCATCGTCGTCGTAACAGTCGGCATCTTCCTCCTCCTCATCTTCATCATCAATGTCGTCGTCGTACAAGTCATAGAGCAGATCTGAGCTGCTGTCGTTGGAAGGCACTTTAGTTTTGATGCAGTACTCCGCCAGCGTCGTCGGGACTTTCACTCCGTCCTTTTCTGCTTCAGCTTTAGTGGCTGAAACCTGTTTCCTGAAGCGAGGAAGATAGTTTATGTAAGTCTATGTTTTGAAGATGGATTTAAAGTTAGCATTTCTAAATAATCAAGATTCCTAATGACTCAGGTTTCTAAACTTCTAGTACCTGCCTGTGAGAGCCTCTGCGACTCCGAAAGCTGATCTCAGCCTCTCAGGTACCATCGTGAAAGACACTTAATAATGAACTTTTGAAAAGCAGTCGATCTCAGATTTTTTTTCTCCTAGTCATTTCACTTCAGTTTTTTAAAGACCTGATTGAGGTCTCTTAGTTTCCCATTACTTCCCAAATCAGAATTGATGCACCATGCTGTTAAACACCTGTGTTTAGCAACCATGGTTCTGTCTCCCTGAAGAGGCTTTTTCCTTCCCCTTTTTACTGTAAAAATTCTTTTTTATGAGGCGTTATCTCTAAGAATTCCATAGCATTATGTATTTCCTTCCACTGTTATCTTGTTTAAGCCTCTATACTTGCACTCATGTGGTCACCTATTTGCTAAGTGTGAGGTCCCCAGGAAGAAAGATGGTACAGCTTAATGACTTAGTAGAGTACATGATGCAGGCTGGTGCATAATAAATGTGAATTAAATGAAATAAAGAAACCCTTAAATTAAGAAATACGAAGAATACAAACACCTCGGGAATACTTAGGCATTATTCACTCACTAAATCCCACCTTTCCTTGAATGTCAGGCACCAATCTTGTTTTACGAAGCATTCTCATCTTGAATCCTCAATCCATTCCTGCTCCTCTGCAGGTCATTACTATTTATAATGATCTTCAATCTTTGGTCTATACCAGTCACCTTGGTGGCTGATAACCAAACACAGGTGTCTAGATTCTGCCCCTGTAATCTCGTTAAATGACTACAGATTAGGGAGGGGGTGGTTCTAAAGGTGTTTCCAGTGGGTACAAAACTGAGAACTGCTTATCTACTTTATTCAGCTATCAGAGGACAAGCATTTCGTTGCATGTTTTTGTCATTCTTGTCACGAGTATCACCTTTGAGGAGGCTTGTTCTGACAGCCCAATTTAAAGCAGCCATCTCATCACTCCTTCACATTACCCTACTTCCCACTGTCTAGTCTCATTGTTTTATCTTCCTCACCTGTATCATGCTGACTAAAAATTCATTGAGAGGGACCCTATTGTATAAATTCTAGTGCTTACTAAATTGTGCACATAATGTGCTGGAACTGTCCTTGGAACTCTATTTTAAGGGTATATAAAAATCCATTGTATTCAGGGGAAGGGAATTTACTGCAATTGAAGTACCAATTCTTGGGTACTGTTACGAAACCTTTGTCCAACTCAGGAAAGGATCAAGAGCCTAATACCTTCCACTTTTACTTCCTTTTACACAGGAAAACTAAAGACTCAAAAAGTTAACTGATAAAAGGTCACATGAAGGGTGGCATAGGAGTAGATTCCAAGTCTCCAGACTCTTATTCTAGGGTAGAGTAACGATACTCAGAAGACACTTGCTACTATGGTCAAAAGGGCCAATAAACAGTAGGGCTTCGTTCATAAAAATTTTGAAAACAAAAATACCTGGAATATCTGGAATACCTTGGGTGCTTGCTACACTTAATGGACATGTTGAAAGTCCAGAACAATACAATCATCCCTGAAATGATTACGTGGGAGAGTTTGCAAACTTGACTCAGAACCTAGTTCTGGTTCCCAGGAAATCAGATTTACTGCAACATTATCCTGTAGTATGTGTTCTCTCAAAAGCCACACTCCTCAGGCTCAGGCACAAATCTCTTCCCAAACAATAAATCTAACAGAGAAATGGAGTAGATAACGAAGTTCAATTAAAACCCCTGGTTCTAGGCTATTTGGTTCTAAGTATAAAGACGTGAAGTTCCCCATCAAACCAAAGACAATGCACCTTACCTAATGATTTCAGCATATTCTTTGTCTTTTCCTTTACTGTCCCTCCATTTCCTGAACATAACTGAAGCATCCACATTGGCTGGGGAGAAGGTGTTGGGCTCATTAAGCAATGAGATTACACTTAACAGTATAGTCCTAGAAATAGGAAAAAGGGGTCAGCTACAAATACTCATATTCACAGGATTCAAAGTATTCTTTTAAAATATTCTTTTAAAATTAAGACTACAGTATTTGAGACCTTAGGGAAATGGAAATACAGTATCGTAAAATTTTGTTTTTAATACTCAGCAGGCTACGCTAAACAGTAGACAAAAAGCAGAGAAAATATGTGAGTCTAGCATGAGATCATGTTGCTGGGCATAAAACTGTAGAAGGCACTGTCTCAACTGGCTACATGTTCCAATCTGCAAAAAGTAGATCCGGAAGATTTTCAAATAACAGTTTAAAAATTACAACTTAAGTGCAATAGGAAAAAGCAAGCAAATATTTAGCTTCTAAGGAATTCTTTCATGGGAAAATGTAAAAAGGATGCTACTCCATACATCCAATTCTGATCATGGCTGCTCAGGAGATCTAAAAAACAGTATTACATACAAATATATTTCTTTTCTGTATTTTTAAGGGAGAATGGTGGGGGGAAAATTAAGTCCCAGTAACAGAAATCTTTATTCAAAAATTTTTACTAAGAACTGCCCTGGCCAGTGTGGCTCTGTAGGTTGGAGCACTGTCCCGTACACCAAAAGGTTGGGAGTTCAATGACTGGTCAGGGCACATACCTAGGTTGCGGGTTCCATCCCTGGACAAGGCACAAATGGGAGGCAACCAATGTTTCTTTCTCAAATCAATAAACATTTTTTAAAATTAATACATAAATTGTCTTTTACTAAGCAATTCCTAAGTGCCAGAGGCACCAAGTGAGATGTTGGATGTGTAATAATGACTTAAATGTCATCACTGAACTCCCAGGGCTTATACGTCTTATGGGAGATGTATTCTCATCCACAGATAAAAACAGGTAATAAAGCTTCAGTTAGAGAAAATAACCAAAAGAGCACAATACACTCCAAATTATTCCCAGACTTTTTTCCCCCTAAAAGCTATATGCATGAACATAAGGAGAAAAATGGGAGGAAAAAACAAATTTTTCTACCTTTTCTCACTGGTGAGAGCTTATAGATTGTGTTATTGCAAAAGAGCTTTTTGCTCCTGGCCCCAAGCAAAAAATAAAGGGAGAGAACCAAGCAATTGATGTTTGATTTGATGAAACGTTTTCCTAAAAAGGGTAAAGAGTTTCTGTTATGTGAGTATACAAAATTATGACAAAGGCACTTTAAAAAATTTCCCATGTAGTTAAAATCCATTTCTTTCTCTCTCTCTCTCTCTCTCTCTCTCTCTCTCTCTCTCTCTCTCT